>RJWM01003098.1:0-117802 GCA_004363535.1 Dasyprocta punctata | reverse complement strand
CTGGATTATTTGATATGGTTGAAATCTCCATTTCACATGTGTCCTCATTTTCAAAGCCATTAATATGGTCATGCAGAACTCAGTCCTTGGGCCTCTTTTCTTCCTTCCACTCACTTGTGAACTGGTCTCCTCTAGCTCTGTGGCCTTTAATTCTTTCTATGGATATGAAACCTCATGTTTCATGTCTCACTGCTTAGGGCAAATATTACCTTCTCCTTAGAATATTAGCAGTTTTTCCTCAGTGAAATTGATCTCCCTTTCTTCAGAGTGAGTATTTCCATCGCTTCTCTTTCTTATTTCTCATTTTTGTATTTTACTTTATAGCTTTTTTGTAATCTCCTTGATGACAAAATCCATATCATATTCATCTTTATGTTCCATGTCTCACCCATATATTGCAAGTGCTCAGTAAGTGCTTATCAAAGAGAATTTTTCCTGTCTCCCAGGAATGCCTGATGGGCTTGAAAATAGTCTTGGTACAGTTTTCTCTAGGTTATAGCAAGCTACTCTTGCATGCTGGGCTTTGTCTTCAATAATCCAGCCACCATGTGGTCAATCTCAACCTTCATTTGTTTGTTTTGTAAAGAGCTAAGAATTTGGATGAGTGAAATGATAATTGAACACCCACTGGATTTACAAAGTGGCATCTCCAGACAAACTCTATGAAACCCACTCTAGTGGTTGGTTTCTGTTGGCTTGAACAAAATACTTGACACCCACAAATTTAAGGCAGTAGTGGTTTATTGTGGCTTATGATTCCAGAGGTTGCAGTCCATGGCAAGCTAGTTTCAAGGTATAAATGGGTGATGAAAGAGTGTGGTGGAACAAAGCCGCTCAATTCATGGTGACCAGGAAGCAAAGCAGATTGGAAAGAGCCTGAAAGGAAGGGACCAGCAACCAAATGCAGTCTTCAAAGTCACACCCTCAAGACTCAATTCCTCTTAAGTAGGCCCCACTCCTAATAGCCCATTCAGAGATGAACTCATCAATGGTTTAACAAATAGATGCAGTTAATGTTCTCACAATCTAATCATGTCTGTGGGGAGTTCTTAATCTGGTCACACTGGCAATCAACAGTAATCAGTATAGCCACAGAACACTGAATACAGAACAGTTAAAAGGAAGTTTACATAGTAAATCATGAAAATTAGACCATTAGAATGTGGTTTTCAGTTTCTTCATGGCTGACTTGTCATCATTTCTACCTCAGCTCTAGTGGAGTCACAATAGAGAGGATTTCCTTAATTACCCTTTCTGAAGTACATTTTAGTCACCCTCTAATTATACTGCTGTTTTCATCATTTGCTTTTCACTACCTGAAGTTATTTACTTACTTTTTTTTTTTCTTGGTCATGTCCTAGAAGGTTCATGGGACATGAGCCTTGCCTGTACTCCATTTGTTAGTAGTAAATAGCACACAAAACAGTGCCTAGCATATAAGAGGCACTTAGTAAATTTCTGTGGAATGAATACAGCCTGAGAACACCAGAAAGACTCTTTGGGCTTGAACCTCATCTGCGGAGAATTGAATTATGAATCTTACATTAAACCTGGAGTGAAGAACTATAGAAAGGGATGTTAAATATTTTGATGAGCTATTGAATGCCTTTGAAAGCCTTGGAAAGAAGTCTTTAAGATCATGAAATTCCAAATAGTTTAGAAAATATCTACTCAGCTGTCTTGGTTACTTTTTCCCCATTGCTGAGACAAAATACCTGGCACTCAAAATTAAGAAAGGAAAGGTTTATTTAGCTCACAGTTTGTGGAGGTTTTAGTGCATAATCAGCTGGCTCCAAGACAGGGGGGCATGGAACAGGGGCAACTGTTCAAGGTGGCTGAAGACAGCAAAAGCAGCAAGAGCAAAGTGGGGAAGGCAGCAAGGGTCTTTTCCTCCCTTATGTTGTAAGCAGGCTACCACCCAGTAGGGCAAGTGTAGCAATCACACTATCTCCCTGCTCTCCTCTTCCACAGGCTCAGGATGTTTACAAAGTAAGGACTGTGGGCTCCCTGCTGAGTGGCTTAGTTAAACTTCTAAACTTTTGAAGTTTACACAATGTGTCAAAAATTACTCTAGCTAAGATGAAAATATTTTACTAGGAACTTTGTAGTAAGTATTCAGTAAATATACTTTAATGAACTAATTCGGCCATTTATGTATATAGCTAGTATGTTTTAACCTCCAGAGTTTTCATTTGAGGCCTCCAGACACTGCAAAGGGTGGCAATAGACTATTTTAACCAATGTGTGACCTGAGATCTGTAACATTAGCGTTACACAAGAACTTGTCAGGGATGCAGAGTTTCAGGCTGCTCTTCAGACATTCTGAAATAGAATCTAAATTTTAATGAAATATCCAGATAATTCAAATACACATTTAAGTTTCAGGAGTCACATTATAGAAACAGTGTCTATGAATACATAAGCTGGACCCAATGAAGAAATAACTAATGGTTCATTCTAACAGTGGGTAACAAGAGTGGATGTAGATTGAGGCTGAAGGTGAGAGAGGTGACTCAACAGTGAGCTAAAGGGAATAAATTATCTAACCAAGGCCTAGATGGTATTTATTTTCAACTTGTGTGAAAATAGGCAACTTGGATGAAGACATAGATGTCACTGAGTCTAGTGACTAGTCTAAGATAGCACAGGTGTCTGGTATTGCATAGAGAATGGAGGCCACATCTATCTTCTGGCTTGCTTATAATGAAACATTCTTTTTCCCATTGAGAGTTTTAATTCAATGCTTGATGATTCACGAATTGTCTCAAGATTTTTGAGTAACTGAGGGAAAGAGTGAATCAGGAAGACAGATGTGGTTGCATGCAGTTGGTCAACTTTTTTCACAAAGGAAATGGGAGGAAATGCTTAGAGAAAGGGAGACTGCAGCTTGGCTGAGAGGGGGCTCTGTGGAATGACGGCTGTCAAAACAGCATCAGAGGCTGATATACGCTTATATAATTAGTTGAGATTTGCTCTCTGGTTGTTGAGGAAGAACATATATTATTTTACAGATGTTATTTGGTTAAAAAAAGCAAAAACCTGAAATTACAGTCAAGTAGACCTTTGGAGTGTGCAGGGCACTCACACCCTGACATAAAAATTCAAGAAGAGATAAATCATGCTGATTTGCTTAGATCCGGAGAGTCATGGTGATTTACTAACACACACATTGCCATGACATCTTTATGAAGTCAGTTTAAGTTTTTCTATATTTTTAATTAGAAATCATCAAGCTAGTCCCTCTTCTCCTTGGCAGCAATGAACTTAAATGACTGTGGAATAAAAAGTGAATAATAAATGTTGCCCTCCCTTCAAACATCTACGATTGACCAAGGAGGAATAGTCACTCCCTACATATCGAAGGTTCTTCTAAAGCAGAGGTTGAAAAGGTAGGAATTTTAGACTCTATTTTCCAGTATTTTTTCTTTTTAACAGTCTCTATGTAGCATAGGTCTCACTATAGTGTTTTGTATTCAGTAAAACACTATTCTTTAGCCCACTCCATGACTATAGTCAGTGAGTCCTCATCTTCTGGCTTTAAATCAGAAGATGAGCATGATAAGTTAGAAAAGCAAACTCCAAGGGTCCATTTCTATTTGCAAATCTTTCCTCAAATCTGCTGCTGTCTAATTTGTATGGACTTGGGTTGGGAGATTGAGGAGGCTAGAGGAGTGTAGGATATGGTGTGGTATAATTATTGTGCATCCCTACAGTCTCATACACCTTTACCTCTGGCTTTCCCTCTATATTACCAAGGTCTAGTGGACATAAGGCATTTCAGTCTGGTAGGGTTGCCATAGTAAACACTGCAGATAAGTTTTGGCTTAAATCACAGAAATGCGTTTTCTTACACTTCTGGAAGTTAGAAGTCTGAGATTGGGAAGTTGGTTCTTTTTCTATAACCTTATTGACTTGTAGATAGCTGTCTAATCAGTTTGTCTTCATACAGTCTTCCTTTTGTGTGTGTCTATGTCCACTTTGCTTCTTGTAAGAAGGACATCAGTCAGACTGGGTTAGGAGTCACCATAAACTCCCCTTTTTAACATATTTCTTTTTTAAAAAAAAATCTTGTGCAAAATCACAGTAACATTCTGAGGTACTGGGAATTAAGACTTTAATGAATTAGAGTTTCGGTGAAGTGACATAGTTCAGCTCATAACACAAAGCCAAACACTATCAGGAACAGAGACACAATGAGCACATTCCAAGACAGAATTATGATGAAGCTTCCCTATTCTTCCAATCCCTTGTTTCCCTAAACTCCCAGGACTATCTTGCCACCATGAAAATTTTAATAAATAGAAAAAAAGAGGATTTCATATAAACTCTGTTCTCTAATTTACTGTCTACTTTCTATGGAGTTTCCTTGTTGTTTAAAGCCCCATTGGGAGGATGGGCTGGGAGTTTTAGATGAACTACCCCAGAGGGGATCAACTGTGTCCTTCACAAATCCAACCCAAGCTCCATTCTTTAAGCCATGCATGAGGTACACTTGCAAAGAAGTTCCCCCTTTCCCTTTGGGTAAAGCACCATCCGTGCAAAGCGAGCACTTTTTCAGCTCTGTCTATGCAAAGGGTACCTATTTTTAATATTCTCATAAAATCATCATACAGGTTATGCTTGAGTTCACTTTGTCCTACTTTTGGCTTCTAGAAGCAATGCATCTAAAAGAGAAAAAAAATTATTTTGTTATGGAAATTCTGTGAAGCCATTCGCAGTGAAGCTTTAAGTTGTTCCATGAAGAGTTGTACACAGCTGAAGGATAGGACAAATAATTTTCATGGTGAACATGATAAAAAAGCTTTTTAAGTCAAAGTTCCTAAAGTGGACTGAATTAGTACCTGCGGTTTGAACTTAGTTGCTGGACTCCTGCACAATATGCTGTGACTTCATCAAAACCTTTTTTTGCTTGTTTTGTAAGTTTTAATTTTTGAATAAATAGCATGCTTACATTTATTCAGATTTTCAAAATTTCTTGTCTGAAATTAAAAGTGTATGAAAGACTAGGCAGCCATAAATCTTCAGGAATGTAAAGGTTTGCTATGCACAGTGGCATCCAAGGCTCAACCAAATTAGCTGCACCTTGTTAGAAATACAGACTCTCAGATTCTCCTGTAGACCTGCTGAACCAGAATCTGCATTAGAGCAAAATCTAGGGGATTCATGAGATGCATGAAAGTGAAAATAGTGAATCTAAATTCCAATACCAACCGAGGAACATAGCCTAAGTGTGACTACCTTTTGTCAGCATTCATGTTTCTGAATGGCCTAATTTACAAGTCCATAAAACCTAAAGCCACATAGTGGAGTTAACAGAGCCATAAAATGTATTGCTCATATTCAAGATTGACATAAAAGACTTCATTAGCCTGTGGTGTACATCTGATGTGAGCAAGTGTGTGAATACCAGCAGCCCTAGACAAACTGATCACATAAAGTGGCATACAACAGGGGACTAAAGACTGTCTGCAGTTTGGTGGTTCTTGTTTCCTTGGGATACGATACATATGTATGTGTCTGTGTGTTGGGAAGGTGCTGTTCTAATTTTCTCCTACTATTTAAAAGTCAGTGATACTTTGAAACTGAGTTTGTGATGAGTTTCTTTCTTTCTTTCTTTTTTTTCTTTTGAATAGGAAGAATTTATTAAGAGAAAGAAGTTTTGTCTGAGAGGAACAGAAGGGTCCCAGAAGGTGGGTTGCCCACCAATCATACTTCTCAAGGGTGTTTTATTGAGCAAAGTCATGAGGTAAGGTTGGCTTAAGGTGGGACAGAACTTTAAGAATCAATAAGATTACAAGTATAGTCACTTAGGCAATACTGATCCACTGGCAGATCATAGGATTAGTGTTATGTAGGACAAAACTATGGTCAACCAATAAGTATAAAACAAGTATAGTTGCTAGACTAGTATTGATTAAATGGAGATCAAGTGGGGAAACAAGTCACAAGTCACAAAGCAAGTGTACATGGTGTATTGGTTGATACTGTGTGCCCCCAAGGACTCATAATTTGGACCGAGCTGAGTCTGGCATTCATGATTGGTTTATTGTCTAGCACTGGAATTGGTGGTGTGAGTGCTGCACCCACCCAGGAGTGGAGCTGCCATACAGTGTAGGGGCGAAAGGAATGCGTGTCTTCCCTCTTTTGCCCTCTTTCTCTCACCAGCGCGCCTTGCTCTTTGGAAGCTGCCATGAATGGCAGCCCCTCCATGACACACTGCCTTGGAGCCAACTAAGTATAGCTGGAAACTCCTGAGAACTATAAGAAATAAACCTTTCCTTCCCTAACTTTGAGCATTAGGTATTTTGTCTTAGCAACAAGTAAAAAGTAATTAAGACACATGGGCAGAGAAGGACTTTCCTGGAAAGGGTGGGTTAAGGAGGTTTGATCCTCCACCCCAAGGGGATTGATGCCTACTTAGAATATCAATCACTGCTGTTCATTCTTACGGGACATATATGACTGAGCAATTCTTCTTTTTCTTGAAACCTGGTCTTCAGTGAAAACACCTCCGGTCATGGTTGCCTTTGCATTGACCTCTCAAGGGCCTACCTCTGTCTGACTGCCTACAATATGTTTATGTAACTTAGCTATCTATGATAATAGTCCCTTTGAAGAAGTACCCCTAGCTGCCATGAAAGGGTTGGGGGGAAGACCAATTTTTCTACTCCAACTGCTGAGGGTCATAGTTGTGATTGGTAAGCAGGTTTACTTCACAGAGGGTCTATCTAAAGGCCCTCAATAGGTGTCAGGTGTTCTTGTCTTGGGTAGACGTACAACTTTAAGTCTGGAGCCCACAAGGCCACAGAAACAATTACATATGCATGGGTCAAATAATAAAATCAACAGGATAATTATGAATATAGCCAACAAAGTTTTTTTTTTTACCAGGAAGAACCAATAATATCTTTCCATAAAGAGAATAAGGAGAAGGTCCAGGGAATATAGAATCTGACATGTCATTAACCTGTCATCTAATTTCTTGAACAATTACTGAGACATTAGGAGAAGGATCAGGAATGTACACACAACATTTAACTTTTATAATTGTACAAGTACCCACTTGTGCTGCTGTTAGAATGTCTAGTGTTATCTAACTTTGGAGGATGGTTTGCCTCATCAATTTTACTTCTTTGCTCAGGAGAAAGAGAGATAGAGAGAGAGTGATCAGCTGTAGTGTCATGTAAGTCCCACTGAGTGTAGTTAGTTAAGGCCTTGATGTGTTTGCATGACATCCTGTAACCTTGAAGTCTCAGGTTCTCAGGACTTGAGTCTGGTGTGGTGTATCCAGGAGTCCAGCCCTGCTACCTTTATAGCTGATAGAGTATACAAGATCATGATGCATGGTTCTTCCAAAGTTGGTTCTAAGGAAGGAGATGATGAAGGAAGAGATTTTACCAGTATTAATTAGGGTGGAATATAGAATTATCCTTTTCTTTAGGTTGAGCTTATGTTACCTGTTGAAGAGTCTGTTGGAGCTGAGCCAGTGAGGTGACATCCTTCAGAAAGACATCTGTCTTTTCCCTCATTGCTGAGACAAAATAATTGATGCCCAAAATTAGGGAAGAAAGGGTTTATTTCTTACAGTTCTCTGGTATTTCAGTCCATAATCAGTGGGCTCCAAGGCAGCATGGCGTGGCACGGTTGCTAAACAGCAAGGTGCACTGGTGAGAGCAAGAACGAGAGAGCAAGACCTGCGTTCTTCCTGCCTTACTCTGTGTGTCAGCTCCACACCTGGGTGGGTGCAGCACTCACATCACCAATCCCAGCATTAGACAACAAACCAATCACAAATGCCAGACTCAGTCCCATCCAGATTATGAGTCCTTCGGGGGACACAGGATCAATCAATACATTCCACCCCTGGCCCTCCAAGGACTCATGCATATCCTTCAAACCAAAGACATCTAGTCCATCTCCAAGAGTTTCCAAAGTCCTAACATTTTCAGCATTGCTGAAAAGTCCAAGTCCCAAATCTCCTCTGAGATCTATGGCAAGCTCTTATTTGTAACCCCTTGTACAAATGAAAACAAGGTTAAGCACGCCCAACATATAAAGGCCCAAGATAAACATTACTATTCCAAAAGTTACAAATGGGAATACAAAGCATTGGAACCAAAGCAAGTCCAAAATCCACCAGGGCAAACATTAAGTCCTGGAGTTCTACACTCAGCATCTGAAGCAATCTGGTTGCAAGCTCCAAAAGGCCTGAGTGACTCCACCCCTGCAGCACTTCCAGGGGTTTTAACCTCCATAACTTCTCTTATAAGCTTATTCTGTTTGGTTGTCATAGCTTCCCTTGGATGATCCACGTTCCTGGCTTTTCCAAACTTCTGGGTCTCCCATTTTACTCTTGGCTTCATCCTTACATCTTTACATATTGTCCTCTGCAGCCGGGGTAGAAGCTGCACCTTTTCCTTGCACTTAACACCAGAACCATGTGGATGCTGCCAAGGTCTGCTGCCAGCTGGAGCAGTAGCCAGGCTTTCCTCTCTCTTGGCTGTAGGGGTCAACTGCCTGCATCTCTGAGCTCTCTGAATGTGATTGTGAGAAAAAGCTTCTCTATGTCGCTGCCATTCTGGAATCTGGTGTGGCAGCCACCATGTTGAAACCTGGTGTGGCTGCCACTATTTTGAAACTGCCTGTGGCCTCTGTCACCACTCTGGAACACTGCACTCTGTGGCTTTTTCCTCTGAGCAAACTCTTTGATTTTTGAAAGCCTGAGGCTGCAAAGGGTGGAGGCCTGCTGCTTCCCAGGATGCCCCCAGGCCATCTTTTTTATTCCTTTGTTCCTTCTCAGCACTTGCAGTCTCAGCTCTGTCTTTATAGGCCACAGCTTCCTGGCCAAACTCACATTTTAAATCACCATGCTGGGCTCTTTGCTCTCGATTTGCAGCATAAATCTGGCTAAGAGCCCCCAACAGTAGCCAGGCCACCATTTCAACACTAGATTGCCTTGAAATTTCTTTTGCCAGACTAATCAGTCCATTACCCTTAATCTCAGTCTCAGGCAAAGTCTCTAGGCAAGGGCAGAATGCAGACAAACTTTCTGCCAAGCTGCAATACATACTGTGTGAAGTCCAATACCCAATGCAGTCCTTCTGCCCAGCAGAAACCTCCTGAGCCTGGTCTTTACCGGCAGGCTTTCTGTCAGCATTCTGGTCTCCTGGGCTCTGACCAGAATCTCCCATACAGAACAGTCTAAACTGTTCCAGCTCTATGCATTCAGGTGACATCTCCAAGCCTGGTCTTTCCAGGCAGGCTTTCTATCAGGCTTATGGTCTTCCATGCTCTGACCAGAATCTCCCATATAGAGCAACCTAAGTTGTTCTAGCTCTATGCATTTAGATGACATCTCTGAACCTTTCCAAACTCTTCCCATAAGCCATTTCCAAAGGCTCTTGAACCACATGGTCAGGAATAGTCACAGCCATGACTCCACTTCTAGTACTAAATTCTGTCTTGCTTACTTTCCCCTCATTGCTGAGACAAAATACCAGACACCCAAAATTAGAGAAGGAAGAGTTTATTTCTCACAGTTCTCAGGGTTTCAGTTCCTACTCAGTTGGGTTCAAGGCAACATGGCATGGCGCAGCCACCAAACAGCAAGGTACGCTGGCAAGAGTGAGAGTGAGAAAGCAAGACCTGCATTCCTCCCGTTTTACTCTGTATGTCAGCTCCTCCCCTGGGCAGGTGCAGCACTCACACCAATCCCAGCACTAGACAACAAACCAATCACAAATGCCAGACTCATCCCCATCCAAATTACAAGTCTTTGCGGGGACACAGGATCAACCAGTACAACATCTGTCTCTCTATCAAAGAGAAACTCATTAGTGAGAAAAGGGTGCCCACAAAGCATTTTAAATGGACTGAGGCCTAGAATTTGAGTTGCATTTTTTATTTTAATGAGAGGGAGGGGCAGTCTAAGGGCAAGGTGGCTTTAAATCTAACTCCCAACAAGTTGGAGAAAAGTTGCAGTTTCTAACTTAATAGTAAAGAGAGAAAATATGATGAGCAAGTGGAGATTTTTCTGTGATTAGGAGCCAGTTTCCAATGAGGAACTTTCGGGAATCCACCAGAGAGCAGCCTTGCACCTGACACCTCAGTGGTTCTCAGTTTCTGTTGGTCCATGAAACCAGAAGTCAGTCTCCAGAAAGGAATCTAGCTGTCTGGTGAACATTTCATTGGCTTCAGTGGCGATTCACCAGAAGATATTGGGGAAATCTGTCCTCTGCTTTAAGAGTGGCACCTGCTCTAAAAGTGTTTAATTAGTTGGCAGAGTAACCACTGTTTTTCAAAGTTCTACAAGGTATAGGTAAAAACCTGAGCAAAATCATTACCTAGTGCTTTTCAAGTTTACAGTAAAGGTTTCAAAGTGCATAACTTATTATCAAAGTATTTTCTCCAATGCACATAAATGATAACTAGACCTAGGAGAGGAAGAAGAAAGGTTGAAGATCCTCCCTTAGGCTAAATATGTTGTGGTCCCATAGATGTGGTACTTTGGAAATGGTTCCTTCTGAAGTCAATTCTTTCCACTGTGTCTCAGGTTCAGTCTTCTGAGGGAGACTTGAACACTAATGGTTTTATGTGTGTTCTCCTGGATGGGCAAAATCCCGATGTCTCATCTGACCCAGAGACTTCGTTGTTGGGTAAGAGGAAAAAGTTGGAATAGTTTGGATTTTTTTTCTCTCTAATATAACATGCCTCCGAAAAAAGGAAGTACAACAAGCAGGAAAAGATTAGAAGGGCAGAGAAAGGAAGTCTGCTCTCAGTGAGTTACTGAGACGATTTGCACCTGAGTTGTCATTATCAGCCTGGAAAGGCAAGAGTGGGGAATCTCAAGAGCTAAAATTGCCTCCTCATCCGTGGAAGATCAGACAAGAAACTGAAGCAGAACAGGCCCAACCTTTCCTCTAGAGTGCAGAGGTGGATCAGAGCCAATTTGTGCCAGTGAACCCTGTCCTCCAAATCTTCACAATGGCCACACACTAAGATTTTTTAACTGATGGAAGGAGTCCTGTGGTTTATTAATAGGCATGTATATTTTCTAAATGTGAACTAGATTTTACAGAAAGACCATTTTATAGCATTTTATATCAAAACCCATTAGGGGATGCTCAAATATTATGTTTTCCTAGTGCTGCTGTCTAAAATAACAAACCACGGCAGTCAAACAGGTAAAACAAGGAACACTAGTAAATTCAGCAACTAAGCCCAAATGTAACATATACAAAACTAGAATACAATGTCCCATTAAAGAAGCATTATAACCTTATAACTGTTCCATGTTTTCAACTTAAATCGATCATCATTTTAATAAAATTGTATGAAACAAAACACAATTATAAGCAATGGGCAAAGACATAGCATCATAAAAATGTTGATTACCTAAATGAGTCACAATCTAGGATCTATAAAACAAAAGCAAACCCTTACCTCCATCTAATTATCTGGGTGGAAGACCTGTAAATGATACAGGGGAATGAAACTCTCAACGTGCTAAATGTCCAAGATGCTGAGTTTGTGCTCTAAAATCGAGCAATGAATTCTAGGAACAATGGAGGTTAAGAGTAGGAAGAATCTATTGAGAGAAAGAAAGCTTCTGTCTGAGAGGGACAGAAGGGGGACCAAAAAGTGGGTTGCCTCAAGTTTGTGTTTGGAGGTACTAGAAATCACTTTGATCCTTCTTAGAGAGATATGACCTTACCACTATTGGAAAAAACAAAACAAACAAAGACTCAAAACAAAAACAAAAACAAACAAAAAACCCACCAAGTGTTATGTTGTGTGTTAACAAAAATTTTTAGCTTTGATTCATTTCTCACTGGATGCTTCTTTTGCTTATTTGAATAATTCTAAAGTTTAAATAAATTGAAAGGTAAATTATTGCTGGTTTCCATTTAGATGCAATCTTGAGCAATAAATATAACATTGGTCATGATAAGTCTTAGGCATCTATAGTTCCTAAAGATTGTTTCTGTCTATCTGAGGAAAGACATATATTTTCTCCCCTCTCCCTTCACAAGGCAGAGCATATGTGATGTTGTAGTAACTTCATCTTGGCCTTCACACTTGTGCAACTTCTCTCATCTCACGTGCGAAGACTGGGCATGCAAACGCTCAGCTGGGAAGCAGTGTCAGGCATTGAAGCCTTGTGCAGTGAGATTTTGAGTTTCTCCAGAGCTTTCTGAGTACGAATAAAATTGTAGTAAATGAGATGAGAATGACGTCTACTTTTTTCTGATGTCTCAAAATTGTTATAAATTTATTTTCTAAAAGATATAATATATGTACATGGTACAAACTGTAAAAGAAAACCAAAGTCGCCGTCTTGCTCCTCACCTCCAGGCACTCAGTGTTCTTCCCAAGGACAGTGAACACTCCCACAAGGTCTCCTGCAGCTTTTGTAGTCCTGTATTGTCCAGTTCTTTCTTGTTCTGACCTTTGAGAAAGCAACTTGCCTGTAAAGAGCAGTAACAGACTGTATTAAACAGTGATTCTCTGGCAGTGGGTTGGTTAATACGGAGACAGTCCTCGTGCTTCCAGGGCTGCCCCAAGGATAAACCTGGGAGATGATTCTTACAGTTTGACTTTTTGGGAACAAGCTAGACCCCAGAGATCCTCGAGTGCAGCAGTTATTCCATACAGAATTCATCCTTCTTGCACCGGTGCAGAAAATATTCACTTTTAAATTCAGTTTCTTACTGAGTTAAGCGATCTGAAAGAGAATGATTCAGCCCCTTAAGACCACTGCTGAAAAGCTCACGGTGTATTTCTCACCCTGCACCATGACTTCTAAGTGATGTTTCTAAGTGTAGCCTACTAAGTTTCTGATTCCAAGTGAGTGGGTACACAGAGAGAAACTAAAGGTTTGGGAAGATACATAACAAAGTTGATTTAAGTGGAGTTTTAAATATTAATATTTGTATCAAAAACAACATTGATACAGTTTTGCATATTAAAATACGAAATTCATGTGCGTTTTAAAGATAAAGTAGACACCTTCATAGAAAAATTATATCTGTACCACTAGAGGAAATCCTTGAAAAAGTTTGTCAAGTATCACCAATAGTAAAATCTCTGGAAGTTGAATGATGAACTATACTTGGCATATACAAAATGAAGAATAAAGAGAAGGTGTTAAAACTGGGATGTGGGAGGTGAACAGTTCTTAAATGCCTAAGACAGATGAATACTATCTAATGATGTAACTATTCATGATTTAAATAAGAAAACATTGATGAACTCAATTGCAGCTAAGAATATGCCCTTTGTTAGAAAGGTTTTTTCATATGTGATACAATGAGAATACTTCTATTACACTTCTAAAATTAAGATAATTTAAATTATGCTGTCAAACAAATGTTGATTTAAAAATTATTAGTACATTTGCTAAATTTAGCATTTTAATGATATTAAGAAAAGGTAAGTTTTACTACCTACAGATGGCCAATTTGCTCTTTGTTCTCAGGGAAACTAGAATGGTAATGAGAGAGTAGTTATTAAAAGATGGTAGAAGGAAATGTCAGAAAGAAGTTAATTTTCTTTCCCCAATGTTGGTTTCCCAAAAGTCATATGATTTTGGATTTTCTCTTGGCATTCTAAATTCATTGAAATGCTGTAAGCCTCACCCAATTCAATCACAAGATGATTTTTAGTAATTCGATTTAAAATGCTTTAGCATATTTATTTATATGGTGTTGCTTCATAAGACAATACAACTTATAACTGGTATAAGCATAATTTTACTTTACCTCTTAGAGATAGCTGATTAGCATTTGAATGGTTTCTTTTAATATATAATACTTGAGAGACATGGCAGAATTTCAAATTTTAATATCTAGATCTAAACCACAAGAATTACGAATGGGCACAGAGAATATAGAGAAAATTTCACTGGTGAAATGAACAGTGATGACAATATGTGGTAGTTAAGAGAGGTTTTACAAGCTCTACTGCCCTTGAATTAATGTGAACTAAGAATTTCTTGCTCTTAACTTTTTGTTTTTCAGTGCTGATGATTAATCCAGGGCTTCATGTGTTTGTAGGCAAGCGCTCTACCATTGAGGCCCACTTTCTGTCATTTTATTGTTTTGTCACAGGTTCTCATTAAGTTGCTCAGACTGGCCTTGAAGTTGTGATTTCTGCCTCAATCTTCCAAGTAGCACAACTGCTATAAGAATTTCTTAAGATCCATATTCTAATCATATCAAAGCCACTCCTTATGTCTAGGTATCTCTTTCATCCTGCTTCTTGCTGGAAAATGACTATGTAAGCCAGTATAATCTGGAATGCTGTTGCCCTGTCAGTGAAATGGCATTGTATCTGCCTTGGAGTAAAACTGTTGCATGACATTCTTGCTAGAGCATCTACTGACTGATATTTGCTGGTGGATATTTATAGGATTAATAAACTCAAACCTGAGACTTGCTTTCCTTAGCGTATCCTACTAGAAATGAAGTAGTAAAAAGCAAGATTAGTAGAACTAGTTGGCATCCAAGGATAGTCCAACAAACACATGCTTTTTACATTGGCATTGAAAATTTACATTTAAATTCCCAACAATGTCAAAGAGAAAGAGAATCTACTAGTCTATTTTGGTGAGTGTTCCATGTGCATTTGAAAAAAAATGTGTATGCTGTTTCTTTCTTTTGTTTATTTATTTGTTTTGAGACAGGGCCTTGCTATATAGTTTAGGTTGGTCTTGACCTCATTATGTACCTCAGTATGTCTTTGAACTTGAGGCAATCCTTCTGCCTCACCCTTCTAGGTGCTGGGATTACATGTATGTGCCAGCATGCCTGGCAAAAATATGTATTTTGATGTTAAGTGAAACTTATATGAAACAGGTAGGTCAAGTTAGTAGATACTACTGTGCAATCTATAACCTTAGTAATTTTCTGTCTGTTTTGTTAATTCCTGCGAGGAATGTTGAAAACTCCAACAATAACTGTATGTTTTCTTCTGTTGTTTTTGTCAGTTTTTGCTTTATGTATTTTGAAGCTTTGAAATTAGTTGACATACATTTAAGCTTGTTACCTTGCTTTGATGAACTGACCCATTCATGATTACATAGTTTGTTTTATGTAATCCCTGGTGACCTTACTTGTTCTGAAGTCTATTATATCTGATATTAACACAGCTACTTCTGCTTGTTATGATTAATGTCTACATGGACTATTCCTCCGACAAGATTTTCCTCCTGGAAGGGGCCTATAAACCTTTAGATTCTCTGTGGGGAATGAACATCTCTAATGGCAGGAAATGGGGAGCGTTCGGGAGGATATCACCTGTTAAATAATAGATGATTTAACAGAACTGTTGTAAAAATGGAGAATCCATCTCTAACAGGTCTTGTGTAAGTGTGAGTATGAACTCCTCTTCTTTAAACATAGCAACTGTAAGTACTAAACCTTTTATTAAAAACAATAGATTTAAAATAAATAGTATTCATTATATGCATTTTATAAGTGAATCTTACTTTGAAAGATATAGCCATGATAAGAGTACATTCTCTACTAAACTTACAAAACATAATATTGATCTGCTTTACCAAAACTATAGAATGACTTTTGATATCCTTTTATATGTTCAATAATGTGTGTGTCTGGACTAATGAAATATTGTGCCTCAATTTGTTCAGGGATAATGGTACAATAAAACGCAGACTTAAGCACGAAACCCCGGTCAATACAATTTACTGTTTTGTTTTGTTTTCTTCATAGGTTTACAGTGCTGCGAAAAACAATGACATTATAAAGCTGTGCCCATAAGCCACCTAGGACATAACTCTTTTCTATGCTAAGAAAGTTATTAAAGAAAAAAAATGTTAACGCTGATTCTGGGGGAAATGTTTTATTTTTAGAATAATTGTTATCCCCCTTGTAAATTAAAACATTGTTGCTTTCATTTCCTATGAAAGCAGCATTTTCATTTTGTTTTACATGACACAGTAAAACAAATCTAATTATTGCCTTTTTTCTTTCAAGTCCTTAAAGAGATTACTATCTTTCTCCACTTGGCAAATGCGGACTTACAAGTAAACAGCTGTTGATATATTTCTTCTTCTCTAAGGAATTTTGATCACAGTACTTGAAATTTAAAATATCTGTTAGCAAAAGGCAACCAAGGAGATTAAAAACCACAAAATGCAAAAGTGTGCTGTAACAAGTGTTAAAACTGAGAGTCTTGTAGTGGCTAGACCTTTGTTAAGTGTAATATGCATGCGTTAGATTCTTATTTCCAGGAGAAAACTGACAAAAACAAGGAAACAAAAAATCAATTGCTTTATGAGTTTGTCAAGAATCTAGTTCTGGTCTGGGATGCTGCAGGGGAAAAGTTCAGCTACAAGGTCACGAAAGGCAAAGATGAACTATCAGGGATTAGATGCTGGTGGTGGCCTGGACATCCATAATACAAAACAGGCATTGCAGGTCAAGTTTCTCATAAGGCAGTGGAGAATTGGCAGCCCCCAAAGAGCAGGAAAGAATGGAGAGCTGCACTGAAAGAGGTCATGGCAGGCATTCCGAGATAGAAGAAAACAACGTAGAATGTTATGACTGGAAGCAAGATGCATTATTTTAGCACAAAAGACGTACATGTTGTTCATGATGTTGAGGAGAGATTGTCAAGTCCGAACATTGTACTTTGTATCACAGCATTAACTAGGAAAAATAGAGCTAGAAGAATGGAAAATACCAAGCAATATTCAGCCCAGTCGAGGCTTTGTATTAAATCTGAGTCTCAGCCACAAGATTTTGGGCATGAAACTTTCAAGCAGAAATGTAATGAGCTACTACTGCTGGACGAGTGTTGGTGGTTGTTGTACATGATAAACCATGGCGCTGCACAAGAAGGCTTCCACTTTTAGTTCTGTCTAACAGCAGAGAGTGACGAGGAGTCATCCAATCCCTCATGCACTATTTCAAGTTTCCAACAATATTCGTTTCTGGGAAAGAATATAGATAATCTACACTCATCTTGACAAGACAGAAAACCATGGGATTCTATAACCAAATGGCAGACACCATATTAGTATACTGGAGGAAGTATTTCTATAAAAGTCAATGAGTCAGGTCTCTGCATAAAATGATTATGTTTTGAGCAGCACTGATGGGACCAGGATGATTGTTTTTAAACTGCTCCAATGCTTCGTTCTGGTTTGGACAGCACAATATGCATCTCTCTTCAGTTCTACTCTCAGAAAATTTTGCTTTCTAAAACAAAATAGTCTCGCCAGTAATAGTACCGCATCCCACTGACTCGGTAATTGGCCTGCGCAGTGAGCATGTGGGCCAATTGGGGCCAATCAGGGTTTTAGTTGGACATCTGGAGGCTTACAAAATGAAACTCTTTTTACTGGGTTGCTAAGCTTGAAGACTGTAAATTATGATTTTCCAGCATTCACCTTTCCTGTTATTGAAGCAAGTCAACCTACATTTCAAAGCCAAGCAGAAATACAAGGCAGATAAATGAGAGGAAAGTTCCTAGTAGTACTGAGCTTTAATTTCCAAGGCTTTTTCTTCTATTTTTTGAGCTCTTTCAGCATTCTTTTGAGTCCCTCAAACCAACGAACTAATAAATTCATTTTCTGTTCCTTGAATATTCTTCCCTATGCTAAGGGGTCCTGAATAATAGGAAAATAAATCAAGGATGGAAAAAAGAGAATACAGAATTAACTAGTATAAAGATTATTTTGTTAGCTCAAATAGCTATGTATTGCTTCCAGTTTCTTCGACTGAACTAAGTATAAATTGAGAGTATAGTCTGGCATGGTGGCACACACCTGTAATCCCAGCACTGAGGAGCCTGAGCCTGGGGGATCACTGAGAGCTTGTGCCAAGCCTGAGCTACATTGTGAGTTCAAGGCCAGTTTGAACTACAGTGAGACCTTTTCTTAAAAATAAATAAATAAATAAACAAATAAATAAATAAAAATTAAGATTATAGACTACTGCAAGTCCATTGTACTTACTGTAGAAGATAACATATAGAGCAATGAATATAATTGTTATCACAAAGAATGTGTTCAAAATACACAACAAATTCTTTTACCCCTAATTGATATGTTCCAATCAAGCATTATAATTCTGCTTGAATTTTGTTACTGAGCTTATAGTACTTATAATGATACAAATAAGATTATCATAAAAGATAATTTCTGAGTGAGCGTAGTACACATTGCTTGGGTGAGAGTGATCATAGACTTAGGCAAAGTTATTCCAACCCTCTGGCATATTGTTTTTTTATTTTTTTTTTAATCTTTTTTTTTTTTTTTTTTTTTTTTTTTGTGGCACCGGGGATCGAACTCACAACCTCGCGCCTGTCAGACAGGCACTTAAGCCACTGAGCCAAACTCCCAGCCCTCCTCTGGCATATTGTGAAAGGTAGATTTTCAGATAGCTTTCTAATGATATCATTGCTTTGCATAATGGCAATATTATGTGAATACATGCAAATATTTTAGCAATATTTGAGTCAACTAAAATTAGAAAAGAGAGGCTTTATAAGCTATTTAATAACCCCCCTCCCCCCATGAATCTCTGATTTATTAGTTTTCCATTGGATGGTTAGCTGGCAAGTCTGTTTAAAAACTTGCGTGGACAGGCTTCTTAATATCTCACAGAATACCTTTTTTAAAAAATATTTTTATTTTAAAGAGTATATAACAGAATAAAACCAATCAAAACAAACCAGTGTAAGAGCTACAGGACTTCAAAACATTATGAAATCAACAGTAGTTACCATAATACCCCTTGATGTCTTCAAAATAGCTGCAGATAACTTTGGACATCATAAAAATCAAACAGAATAGAAACAATAAAAACAAAACAATGAATGTGATAAAGGATTTCAAAACAAGCCAATAGTAAATCCAAAATTGCTACCATAATATATCTTGCTATCCTTGAAATAGCTTCTCCTGCCATGGGATTTAACATCATCAAACAAAACAAAAGAGAATAAAACCCAACCCAACAAAACAATGGAAATGACATAGGACCACAAAACAAGATCATGGGGAATCAGCAATGGTTGCAACTCTCAAAATGAGATCCCCCTCGATGTCACACTGCTTAGTGATATCCTCTGAACCTATGATCAGACCACTGGCCCTAGACCTGCAATGTTAGTGAAACACCAAAACACCAAAGGCAACCAATTGCATTTCACCTCGATAGCGGTCATCACAGCCTGTGTTTCTCTGGATAAGCCGGTTGCTTGGGGTGTGTGTGTGGGTGGTACTTCTCGTTTGCCTGACCTCACGCTGGAAGGGGCTGGGGTCTGGCTGTTCCCAGTGTGGCCACAGCCTGTGCAGGGCGCTGGTTCCCAGACTGGCTTGTTTGGTGCTGCAGCCATTGTTCTCTCTAATCCCGGTCCTCGAATCTCTCACAGAATATCTTACCCACACATTGAAGGACATTAATTATGTTTCTTATGCTGAGTAGCTTATTTACCATATTAAAACTTTAATCTTTATTATATTAAGTAGCTCCTAGCAGATGAAATGCTAATACTCAAAAAGACTAGGAAACAGCCAGGTATATTCCCAGTGAAGATGTAAAACTTAAAAAGACAGGAGGTGAGTACCTTCAGGGAGAGCTGTGGAACACACACAATCACACAATGCTGTTCTCTGTCTGCTGGGCACAGGCTTAGCAGGAGCAAGGGAACATCGGGTGACTGCTGCTTCCCTAGGTGCACAAAGAGTAACTGTAGAAGACAAATTTTGCCAGTTTCACTTACACATTATTTAAACTGACATCATTCCTGAGGATAAGCATGTGAGTTGCATTGTCGTCATTAATGTCATTATTACAATCATGGTACAGTAACAACTACTTAGGAGTCCCAGTCCTTTCTTTCCTCCATTAGTGAAGAGCTATGCAGTACGAGGAAAGAGAAGCAGAAAGGAGAAAGAGGAGCTAGGACGTCTAAACTAGGTGCTTGATTTCTGTTTCTTAGTTAAATAAACAAAATGAAGCAAATAAAACAACTAAACTTGACCAGCAATGGTTAAGTGGGGCGTGGTGGCATACGCCCAGCTCAGGAGGCTGAGGCAGGAGGATCCTTGCAAATTTGAGGCCAGTCTGGACTGCAGGATGAGCTCAAGGCCAGCCTGAACTGCATAGGGAGACCCTGTCCTTCTAAAAAAAAAAAAAAAAAAAAAAAAAAAAAGCAAAGCAAAGCAATGGTTTTAGGAAGACTATTAACATTTTTTTCTGGAAAAGACTTGAGAGATGTAAGTGATCTCTGACATTTCTTTTTATCTCTGTGAAAATTTCATTTTCTCTTGATCAGACTTTCCTAAACTCATGAGAAAACAATAGAGATTTAGACGGAAGACACTGGCTTGAATTTTGGGGTTCCAAATTAATTTTGAAGAAAGGCTTTCTTGGGGTGGTTTAGAATAAAATTCCACCTACTGTCAGTCATTAGGACCAAGATGTGATATGCAAAGATGGATAGCAAGACTATATAAAATACTCCTACAACTCAACCAGAAAATCACAGATGACTTAAAAAATGGGCAAATAACTTGAATAGACTTTCCTGCACAGAAGACGCACAAATGGTCAATAAGTGCAGAACAGTTATTCTCATCACGAGTCATCAGGGAGCAGCATAAAAACTATAATGAGAACTAAGAATTCACTCAGGGACCATCTTGGAATTTCAGAATAATCAGTCAAGGGGTGAAGTCTTTTGTTTATGTTTATAGGGCTCTCTGCCTTGGAATATCTCTGATTACGTCCTGTTCTTTTCCACCTTTTAAAACTTCCTGTGTGTGAATCTTATGAAAAGCTGAAATATTCTCATGCTCAGTTGCTCACCTCCTGTCTTCTTAGATGGCCAAGCAGAAGCCACTTGTGGTTCAGTAGAAGGAGGTAGAAGGTGGAGTGCTGAAGTCCCGTGTTTGGGCTAAGACAGCATCCTGTTCACTCTTACATGGTTTCCCCAGCTCACCACATGCAGGAATTCCCTTTCTTGGCCTCCCCAGCAGTGTTTATATCCTTCAGGGACCTACAGGGTAGCCGTGCTTTGGTGGGTGGTCTCCTCCCTGGAGGTCACACTGACATTATTTATTATTCCTGAAGCAAGAATATTGTTTTACTGGGATATTCTAAAGAGAAAACAAAAGTTAATCATTGCGTAAGGGAGATTCTTTAAGGAGGCACGTAAGAATGTAATCTTACTTTTTAGGTAGCTTGTTTATTTATCTGGCAATTTACATGTAATCCCCACCAATGCAGTCCAGGAATTTTCCTGTACTCCTGCGAGTATAGTTTAATGTAGAGACTAAGTACTATATAGCTCAAGCCTGTGGAATTTGAGAATGCTTGGCATTTTCACAAGCAAGCAGATTTCTGTATAAATGCGTTAAGATTTTAGGTAGGAATAGAGAATTCTTTGAAGATGTAAGAATCTAATAGGCAGAAAGAAGAAATCTACACAGAAGAAAAACTCTCAAAACTGCTTTAATAAACTTGTTAACTAGCATGTGTAAAAGCAAATACCTTGAATGATACTTATTACAAGGAAGGAAAGGGATGGAGAGAGAAAGGGAGAGAGAGAGAGAAGAAAAGATAAAGAGAAGAGCAGGAGAGTGAAGAGAGAGAAAGAGAAAGAAAAAAAGAAAATAGAGGAAAGGAAAGGAGAAAAAAGGTAGGCAAGAAGTAAAAATGGAAGAAACAAACATTATTTTTTTGCTCTTTCTCTCTCCTTCCTCCCCTCCACTTGCTTCTTTCTCCTCCTTCCCTCCCTCTTCTCTCATCTTCTCTTTTCTTCTTTTCTCTCCTCTCCCTTCCCCTCCCTTCCCTTCCCCTTCCCTCTTCTCCTTTCCTCTCCTCTCCCCTTCCTTCCCCTCCCCTCCCCTCCTCTCCTCTCCTCTCCCCTCTCCTCTCCTCTCACCCTCTCTCTGTTTCTATCTGTCTGTCTGTCTCTCTCCTTCCTTTCTCTTATATTTAGGTATTCTATCTATACCTTTCAGTTTGGTCAGAGTTCCTTTATACCCCTGGATAGTCTTCAAAGGAACCACGATTTGGAACAAGGTTAGGAAATGACAAGAAGTTATGAAATAAATCTCTAATGCGGCTGTTTTGAAGTTATTTGCATCAGTTTCTGAGCACACCTGGGGCACAGTGGGGGAATTTGTAATCATGATGACAACAGCAGGGTGCTAGGCTGTGCTGGATGCTTCGCATGCTTCATCTCCTTAATTTCCTTTCCAGTACCCTTACCAGGAGCTAGGGGACTGGAGTCTTCTTCTAGATGTGGATTCCAGGTCTTTTCTGTCCTAAACAAAGAATTGATCGAGACAAACACAAAATGTAACAGGGTTACATTTACTAAAGACAGGAAAAGTAGTGAGTTCTTCAGAACGAGTTTGGACCAAGTAAATGTAGTAAGGAAGTACGTTCTACAGTGTGAGGGGGAAAGAAAGCATGCAGGAAGAGAGTCAGTGGCGACTATCCTCTGTGTATCACCCGCTCCTCAGGCTGTTGTCAGGTCCAGGCCTCGTATCTAAACCTGACATGCAGGGCTGTGGGAACTGCCTCGCACTGGTGTCCCGGGATTTTGTAATTAACAGATCACGCTCACGTCCCCTGTCAGTTTGCCAAGCCCTAATTTCCTGTCTCAGTACTGCAAGGGTGATGTTTTCATTTTTCAGTGAAAAATTTGAGTTTGCAACTTAACTCCTAAAAGCCCTCCACTTAGAAGATGATAATGCTATGAATGACCCCGAATTTCTCTGGCTAAATTCAATATTCTTCTTGTAGCACTGAGCTTGCTCCTCTACTGAATTTGTGGTCATTACTGTACTCCCCCAGCCCCAGGGTTCCTTGTGTACTCGGCCGCTGCCAAGGATGAGGAGATTCTTTCATTCCTTGTGGATTTGATAGGCTCTGGCGCTCTTGCCTGATGTCACACCTCACATGGTCCGCAGTCCTCCACTCTGCATCCTGCGGGTCTCTCACCCTCGCCCGGGAGCGCCTGATTAGTGGGGGTGCAGGACACAGGTGATATTTTGTTGCTAGAAGGAGAAATCGAAGGCCAGCGAGTGTTGATCTCTTTGAGGGAGAGTTTGAGAGTCTTTTAATCCTTTGTTTTTGATCTTTAAAAGATCAAGCATACTGTCTTCTTAAAAGATGAAATTCAATTGTAATTTTATTTTTATTTTCTAAGAATGCCACTATAGTAAATACTGTGAGGGGACAGCATAGTTGTTTGAAAATATTTTAATTACATTGTGAAGGTGCTTTCAAAGCAATCAATGGAACCGTATATGCAATGCATTTAATATAAAGATTGCTTCCTGTCTCAGCGTGAGCAGACAACTATATAAGATTATCTTAAACTGGGCCAGGGATTTAGCTCAGTGGTGTAAGTGTCTGCTTGGCACTGAAGTTGCTTGCCCATTTTTAGTGCAGTGGGTTCTTAAGCAATGTCCTCTTGCTTCCCCTGTTGGTTCCATCCTCTTCTGCAAGAGTCCTTTTTTGGCACACAAAAATCAAGAGTCCACACTAAGCATCTGAAATATGATTATATTACATCTCTACTTAAAATCCTGGAGTGGTAACTCACGATTTTTGGAGTATGATCTATAATGTGATCCTGGCTGTGAAGACTTTTAATGATTCTCATTTCTCTTTGACCATAGTCTCAAGTATTCTCCAAGGCTCAGTGTGTATGTGTGTGTGTGTGTACACGTGTGTGTGTGTTTGCATGAGTGTGAACAGGTCGACGGATAAGACTTTTCTAGGCCTTTTCTTTACTTGTTAGACATGAAGGTTGGATTTTGCATTTTAAAGTTATTTAGCAAGTATTATCTCAGCATCTTTACAATTTGTGAAGTAATATTACTTTGGATTGTTTCTATTTTGTAATTAGAAAAATGAGACCCAAAGTTAAAATGTATAAAGCCTCCATTTATTATGTGACAAATTTGGAGCCAAAATTGAGGTTTTTTTTCACTCCTAGTAGCAAACAAGTGGTATGATAAGTATTTATTGACTGATTTCTATTTGTTAATTTCTGTAGATTTTACCAAAATTAATGAGGCACGTTCCTTGCCCTCTAAGATACTTGGATTGCAGAGGAAGAGATTTAATTTACTTTATGATGCAAAGTAGAATAAATTAGGGGCACAATCTGGAGTGGTAGCAGAATATGATAAGAGAGTAGGGGACAACTTTGATATAAATATTGAAGGTGAAGAGAATTTGTGACTTTTTTTTTTAACTGGTGGTTGAACATCAGACACAGGGCCTTAACACTGAGCTACTTTCTTCATCCCTTTTATTTTATTTATTTAGTTTTAGAGACAGGGTGTTAGTCTTGCTCAGTCAGTGAATTTCTTATGTTGAACTCAAATTTGCGACCCTCCTGCCTCAGCCTCCCATAGTGCTGGAATTAAAGGCATACACCACCATGTTTGGCTGGGAATTTTTTTATATTTATTTATTTATGAATTATTTTGAGCCATATTATTCTAAATATGCTTCAAGGTAAAATAAGTTGGTAGGGAGAAAACATCAAGAGAGCAAATTAAACTTGATGTGAATAAATAATGGGAAATGTAGGTTGAAAATATAAAGCAGCCAGATATAATAGGGATATAAACACTTTGGCTTTAAACTTTTTAATAGCTTTGTTGTACAGGGAAGGTTGATTCTAATGTCCACAAGATTCAAAATTTCCTATTGCTCATCAGAAATGTCAGTCTTTTAGAAATAAAGAAGTAGAAGAAAACATTCCTGAAAATTTATCATGAAGAGAAAATTGTAGACATGATATTCTTATATCCTTGAAAATATCTTTACAATTTGTGAAAGACTTGTCAAAAGAAAGAGCATGACACAGTTATTCATTTGCCAGGTGTGGTGGTGGAAACCTGTATAATTCCAGCACAATGAGAGGCTGAGGTAGGAGGATCATGACTTCAAATCCAGCCTGTGCAATTTGGTGACTCAGTAAGACCCTGTCTCAAATTTAAAAAAATAAAATGAAGTAAAACAAAACAAGAAACTTTAAACAGGCCTGGAATGTAGTTCAGTGCAAAGATCCTAGGTTCAATGGCCAGTATTTAATGCAAATGCTAATGCTAATGCTAATGCTAATAATAATAATAATAATAATAGAACTGTGTTAGCCAAGGGTGAGGCACTGAAGGCAATTCTGCAGAAGCAGGGTACTGTACAGATGAGGTGAGCAGTTGTCTGCTGATCTGCCTCATTGGAGATTGGATTTTAGGAAAGGGTGGAAGAATCTGTGGATTCCATCAGGAAAGCAACATTGAAATTCAGCCTAGGGAAACAAAGTCAAGACCTTAGAAAAGCAGATTGAGGCGGCTCTATGAGCAAAGCGTGAGAATGATTCCCTGACAGAAGACAGTGAAGTGGTTCAGTGTGGTGAAAGCGGGGCACTCAGCACAAGCTCCTCGTCAGAGCCACCTGGAAAGCCTCCGCCTAGAGATTCTGATTAAATCAGTCTGACCTGGGTCTTGGAATAATTTTTAAAAGCTCCCAAGGTGACCCTAAAGCACAGCCAAGATTGGGAACACTGGGCAGACACTTTGCTCTTTGGGTGTGGATTGTGAAATGGCCCCGGCTGCCTGATCTGGCACTGTGGGTTATGAGCCGTGAAAGGTAAGTTGGGCCAGGTGTGGAAAGTCTTGAATATTGTTAGGCAATTAGCTGCCCCAGGCCCCTCAGGGACAGGGATGGGTCATTTAGTCTGGCTCCACAGCCTAACAATTTTGTTAATTGATTTTACAAATTATAATGTTTGCCCTTTGATGCTGGTATATTGCTTAAAAATTTTACAGCTTGATTTTAAGATAACTATTCTCTCTCTCTCTCTCTCTCTCTCTCTCTCTCTCTCTCTCTCGGTATGAGAAGTTGTCATTTAAAAACACGCATACTTTATCCTCTGGAATCACCTTCACAGATACGAACTGTGTTACATGCTGTGCTGATTTGGGGTCTAGTGATTTGTCCCTCCTGGCATGCAAAGCCTTTTGTGGTAGTCTGTCAGTATTCTAGCTGCAACTTTAGTGCACAGGTGATAAAATTAAATAATATTTCAGGTGAAGCCATCACATGATTTTCTTGAGTTCTTTTAACCATATTTTGAAAAGAAATACGATGTCTAATAATAAATCATCCAGAGACAGCAGGAGCACTTTTGGCAATTTTAGTGAAATTTGTGTCTCTACTTTGGCTAATGAAAATGAATGGGGTAACTTCCATGTTCCCACAAACCCTCCGAAACCTTTGCTGCTTCTCAATAGACAGCAGTTGTAATTGAATAGAACACTGAGATTGATGTTAGGATTAAAGGTTATGAGCTCTGAAGACAGCTGAAAACTTAGATCCATAAAGTCTATGAAACCAAAGCAGGCTATTGAAATGGAATTTTGTGAGCTTTTCTTGTTTCTTCCTTTGCTTATTGTGTGTCCAAGGCTAATTATACTAATTAGATCAGAAGGCATGAATAGAAATTAAAGAAAAAGCCATTTAGGGAAAAAAAATAATAGAGCATCAGGAATTGCTTTGTCAGTTGATAACTAAGGCGAAGGAATCGAAGAGCAGTTTCATCTCTCAGCAAACCCTGAGATAAATATTGTGTGGAAATGGAATTCTTTCAAGGAGAGGTCATTTTCTGTGCTCCTGCTGTTACATTATCTTGGTCATTGAATTTGAGGACTAAAGATGAAGCAAAGTAAGCTCATAAAGAAATAAATGTAGTATATAAAGGGCTAGGAGATCTGTAAAATAGAAGCAAAATCATCTCTGTGTTGCATATTTATCAAAAATTTCTATGAGATGTCAGCAGTCTTACGAAAGTAAGATACTTATTTGCTGAAGCATCTTCAAAAGCAATAATAAAACCATCTAGTGGCATAACAAGTGCATGTGTTATTTTGAGAATTATTGTTATGGGCAAAGAAGGGTCTTTGTATCATTGTCACACAATGGCATTTTAGGCCAGCTGAATAGTGCAGCAAAAAGAATTGTTGAGAGTGAAATTGCAGACTCAGATTCACTGCTTTCTTTTTTTGGAAAATTTATTTATGTATTCAGCAAATGTTTATTTCAAACCTTCCAGGTTCCAGCACTATTTTAGATAATTAGTTGGAGAGAATAGTGCGTGAGAAGTTATGAGAACCCAGAGAACACCTTATTCAGTTCTTGAATTAAAGATGTCTCTGGGAAAGAAGGAAAGTGAAAATTGAGGATGTGATCAAATGGCTGAATAGGTATTAGTATGAAGTGATTTAAGCAAAGGGAGAAGCATATTTAGAAACTTAAAGCTAAGAAAAATAATAACAACTTCAGGTAGAATTTACATTTCTAGTGAGAGGATTGTTTCAAAAGTAGAGTCCAGATAATAGGCAAGAATTGCTTATGAAGGACTTTGATGGCCATATTAAGGTATACTGGCTTTATCCTAATTTCAAAGGAGCTAAAATGTGTTTTAAGTTAGCAAAAGTGTGTGACAAGTTTAGAGGTTACTTTTGAAAGTTTACACTGATGACAGAGGATATAAGTGGGATCTATAAAGAATGTGCTTCTTAAGCTTAACATGCCTCCTAAAATTATTATAGAATATGCAGTTATATTTGAACATATAATCTGTCAAAGTGAAATATACTACCAAAATCTGACTTTGTTTTGTGAATATGTTTGAAGAAGCTAGTTGATATAGGAGGCAAACAATAATATTTTACCCTAGAAATTACTAGTTAACCACAGTTTGGTTTGACAGAGGCAAATCCATAACTTTATGGACTAACATGTGATATTATTATTCATTTAGTATAATTTATTATTGGTGTTAATTACATCAGCAGTAATAAACACTTAACAAGTGGCAGCTATATATCAGACCGGGATATTTACTCCCATCGTGGAACTTACATTCTAATACAGGAACTTATTTCCAATAAAGAAAACATGACAAATATGACAAAAAAGTACATTGCATGATAATAATGTGTGATAAGTGTTATAGAAGGAAAACAGAAAATGGTCAGAGCAACTGGGAGTTTAGGGTGAGTTATAATTTTAAACAGACTGGGCAGGTTAAGATTGATTGAGGTGGTGGTAGTTGAATATGAATATAAAGGAGGAGAAGTTTGCCCAAAAGACATGGATGGAAGAAATGAAGTTTTGGCCCAGTGGTGGCAAACTAACAGCATGTGTGCTGCACTTGGCTGTTGGTTAACATTCAAAACTCTAAAAGGTTCGCCATCACTGCTCTAGGCCCTGAGCAGAGTCAATGCTGCGTGTCAAAAGAAGAGTTGCTGGCCCTGTTTGAGAAGATGGAAAAGCAGAGGAGTGGAAGAGATAATAGAGGACTGGAAGCATGTGGGCCATGTGCACTTTGGCCTTACTCCGGGTTAGGCCATGTTGAGATGAGGCCACTGGGAAATAAAGACAGAAGCAGGCATGGAGACAGAAGCAATGGTGGTAGAAGTAAATGAGGTCAGAAGTGGAACACATTTTGAACTCTAGTTCATTAGAATTCCATAATGGATTGGATTTGAGAAGTGAGAAAAAAGAAGCTAAAGGAATTTTAATCTGAGCAGCTGAGAAGAAGGAACTTGCCATCAACTGAAATGGGAATGCCGCAGATTTGGGGGAAAGTAAGAAATTAAATTTCAAACACCTTGTTTTTGAAATACATTTTTAGATATCTTAGTAGAAATGTCAAATAGATATTTGAATATAAAAACTGTCTGGTCAAAGATAGATATATGTATTTTTGAGTTATTGGCATGCAGATGACACTGAAAACCATACATACAAGTCAATTACACACTTATACATAATAAAGTTAAAGCCATTATTCTAATTGGTTTACTAATTTTAGATACTGAGGCTACGTAAAGTGCTTAATGTTTATGAGTTCTTTTTTTTTTTTTTTTTTTTTTTTTTTTTTGGTACTGGGGATCAAACTCACAACTTCGTGCCTGCCAAGCAGGCGCTTACACCACTGAGCTAAATCCCCGGCAATGGATTCTTTTTAAAACAAAATATTACACCTTGGCTTTGATTTTTCTTAGATATTTTTATCTACTTTTAATGTTCCTCATGTGGAAAGCTATATTACTAAGAAAGGTCATCCTAATGAAAAGAGATTGTCTAGAACACAGGTTATAGAAAATTGAAGCTAATGATATGCAAAGACATGTATATATCTTGCCCAATGAATTTAATGATTTTAAATTGGGCATGGTGGTGCTTGCCTGCAATCCATACACTGTGGTAGGAAAGAGGAAAGAGGACCATGAATTGGAACCCAGTCTGGGGAACTTAGTGACTTACCAAGAACCTATCTCAAAATAAAGTTTTTAAAAAAGGGCTTCCAAAGTAGTTCAGTGTAAAAGACCCAAGTTCAATCCCCACTACTGTCAAAAAATTATTTTTGAACTTTGCACACTTTTTCAGATATGGACGCAAAGTTCTTAGGTCTAGTTAAAACAATAACAGATTGGATTTAGGATATTTTACTTGAAGTCACAACTCTTGAGGTTACTCAGCAAGCAAGTAGATGATAGTGGCATTGATTTAAGTAGAAACTGCTGGAGAATATCAAAAGTATTTTTCTGGATATATCTAACTCAGTGTGACATGCAATATTTCAGGAAAGTAGTTGGATTTGAGGAAGTCTGGATCCTTGAAGTGTGTTTCAGGGCTAGATTAAATATTCTATCATAATAGGGAGCAGCATACAGATGGTATTGAAAATGATGGGGTTGAGTGAGATTATCTGAGGAGAGACTAAGGAAAGAGAAGAGCACATATTTCATAATTTATGCAAAGTCAAGGTATCTCA
This sequence comes from Dasyprocta punctata, assembly GCA_004363535.1. NCBI lineage: Eukaryota > Metazoa > Chordata > Mammalia > Rodentia > Dasyproctidae > Dasyprocta > Dasyprocta punctata. Next base: position 87,952 of record RJWM01003098.1, on the reverse strand, counting down.
AGATTCATAAAATGTAATCATATCTCTATTTCTGTGAACTATACCTTAGAAGAATTAATTGGCTTCGTTGTCATGACTAGTTTATCTTTTCAATTGATTTGAAGCAGAATTAATTACATAGTGATTTATATGACTCAGTTGTGTTATGTTTTTAGTTGTGTTTTTTAGTCATGAATTAAGAAAGACTAAAAGTTGCTGATTTAGTTTGAAACTCATTTTCATTTGTCCATATTTACAAAAGAACTTGAGATGGTGGCATGGACCAAAACATACATCAGCTGCTATGTAAAACACAGAGCCAAGGGCCACACATATCTGATCATATGTACCTGTCTTTTAACAATAAAGGTGGTAAGTCAGAGATGAAGAAACAACAGGGGGCCATTTTCTTCACTTTATCTTTTGATGGTTTGGTGTTATTAGTACTTCCTTAAGGGCTGGAGATTAAGAAAGATTAAGAAGATAAATGAAAAGCTTGTATTCTGTCGTTGTTCACAGCTTCATTATTTTCTGATTACAAAATACTTGTTATAAGAAAGTCTTTCACTGCAGGAATGAAAAAAGAAAGAAAACCTTTTTGACTCTATGACCACTAATTAGTCCATCACCTTTGTTGAACAGTAACTCCCATCCTCCGTGGATTTCTTACGTGAAGTCAGCCAGGCAGCTAAATTCTGTAGGGCTTTGTATGTTTTCTCATTTCAAGAAGAAATCACTATTGTGACTGAACATCACACACACACACACATGTACGTGCATACACAGAAGGAGCATTAAGCATATAATCACATTTTATGCAAAAAGAACAATTATCCAATTTACAATACCATTATTAACTGGTACATAATGTCTCAGGCTCTTAAAAGGCATGTCAAAATATTGAACATGTCTTTAAGAAATGAATCTTTATGTTTTGCTGTGTGTTTTAAGCATTTAGCAATATACCCCAGACAAATTAATATATTCACCTTTTCTGTTTTCCCTAAAAATCCACATTTTACTCCTAAAAATATTGATTTTTATTCCAATTTAAAATTAGTCTCAGAATATTTGCAATTCCACATCATCTGGGGGTCTGAGTGAAGTGGGAACAGATTTTGACTTGTAGGACCAAAACTTGGGTTTTCTATTTCAGTCTCCCCCTCTAACATACAACTGTTTACTATCACAGCTCTGCAGAAGATAGCTCAGATTTTCTAAACCTGAGTATCTCACAGCATAACAAAAAAATATCAGTCAGATAATCTTCTATGCCAGCTTCAGTGACCTATTTTGGAAGCAAGTGTTATGCTTTTTTTGTATAATTTTCAAAACAGCTATTAAAAAAATCACTCCAGATAAGGTGGTCCTATAATTTATCAACTGGATTGTGACACTTTGAAGAGTAAAATGGAGTTAATATTAATTATTAATGCTTAAATTGGGATGTCATGAACAAATCAAATACTGATTCATTCTACTTCTAGTGGATATTTCGAAATGACACCTTATTTTCCCCCAAATTTCTTTTCTACTTTCCCCTATAGTATTTTGTTACCTACAAAAATAGAGTTTTGTTTTATCTTGTTAAATGGCCCTCAAAATATGTTTATGAGTGGAATCATGAAGTCTATCAATCAATGTTCCTATTCAATTTCTGCAGGATTGATCTACTCTGACTTGTTCTATGCTATATCTTTTGGTTCAGTTTAGTAGCTGTACCTCATTACACACTTGAATAGCTATTTAATCTTGCACAAACACCCATATGGTGAGGTTTGAAACCTGGCACAAGAGATAAAGGCAAGTAATTACTATCCACACTTAACATTTTATCTTCTTGCCATTTAAAAGCTTTTTATAGAAGTGCTGATAATCTGGGTGATTAAATGGCTAGGTTCTCCATTCTTCTCATGTATTTTTATGGTCTGAACCTACCAAAACTTAGATTTTAAAAAGTTATAATTGCGTTCTTATCTAACACCTGAAGACAGTTTATCATATCTGCAAAAAATGAAGTTAAATGAAATGAAAAATATGAAGTAAAAATGTAGACTGAGCACTTTATTTAATTAAATATAGACTGGTGACAAAATAGATACACGAAGATAAAACATGAACTATTAAAAAATGGCTGAGGATGTCAAAGTAATGCCTCCTTATTCACTTCCTCCAATAAAATTGTTATATTGAAGCAAGTTCAAAATACCCTGTTTAACAATCATTTTGGGCTACTGTTTAATGCATAGCAGAAGTTCAGCATTAGAGCAGAAAATGTAGTAAATATGGATGGAGGATATGTCACAATCCACTTTCGACATTAATTAGCTCTGTGTCCTTGAAGTTACAAATATAACCACTTTCCTGACATCATCTGCTTGCCTCTTTGTATGTATTGTGAACCCTCAAAACAATCCATATCAGGTAGGAATGGATCCTCTCGGAGGAGCCTTTGATTGCTGACAACTGACCCACAAGTTTGAACTTCTTCCATCTCCTCCCCAGTGCTGGAGGTGCTGCAATAGAGAGAGGGAGATGAGAATGTCAAGCTTAACAATTATGGGAGCCTCATGAGCATAAGAAGACGTTTGACATCTGGGTAAATGACAGCTCTGCGTGGAAGAAGGCCTGGCCTCACAGAGGAGAGAAGGGAGGGCACCCAGGATTGGTCTGCCTCGCTGCATCTCCAGGGCAGTAAACCCAGCAACTTCCATCAGAGTGGTGCTGTGGCCTTGGAGCTGTGCTGGGAGCCAGCTGGTGTAGGAAGTCAGGCCAGGGGAAGGGTGTGGAATGACTGGCTGCCACCTGACTTCTTCTACTCCCTTCTCTAGCATCCCACCCATTCACACCCCGGGGGCTACGAGATTACAGCCCTACACTGTGAGGAGGACGGAAGCCTGAACCATGTATACACTTCTCCCATGGGGTCACACATACTGCTGTGTGTTAGTAGTGTAGAAGTATCAGTCTTACTGAAAAGACAGGGAGGCCTTATAAATATATGGGCAGAATATTAAAAATATTGTTTTTTGAGTTGTAGAAAATATTAGTAATATTTAATTTTCTTTAAAAGGGATGGCATATATATATATAAAATCTATGAGTACATATATTATTGTGTAAGCATACTAAAAGACAGAAAGTGTATTTTACCTGCTTATCTTTATGATCTCAGGGAAAGAGGTATGACAAATTTGTGTTTTTCTTTACAAAATTCTATATCAGTTGCCTTTGTTGAATTAAGTACTTATGGTTTTTTGTTTTTCTTTCCGGCACCAGAGATCGAACTTACAACCTCGGACCTGCCAGACAGGCTCGTAAGCCACTGAGCCAAACTCCTGGCCCTAAGTACTTATGATTTTAGAGTTGAAAATAAAAGCAAAACATTTAAAAAATTTATTTTTATAGTAGCTTTTTTTGAGGTATGATAACATACCCCATGTGTTTAAGTGCAATGATTTTTCGTATGTTTAGATCTATGCAACTGCCACCAATATCAATTTTAGCACATTTTTATCACCCCAAAAAGGTACATGGTACTCTTTGTCCCTGACTTCCCTATTCCTTTGTTTCTCCCAGCTCGAGGCAACCACTAATCTATTTTCTGTGTGTAGATTTAGCTATTCTGGACATTTAATATAAGCAGAATTGCACAATATATGGTCATTTGTCACTGGCTTCTTACATTTTCAAGATTCTTCTATGATATGGAATCTAATGGTACTTCATTCTTTTTTTATGGACAAACAATATTCTCCTGTATGGATGCACATTTATTTAATCATAACTCGGTTGATGGATAGTTGACTTGTTTCTGCTTTGACTATTAAGTACTCCTCTGAGCATTTGTGTTCAGATTTCTATGGACACATGTTTTCATTTCTCTTGGGTGGATACCTGGGAACATGTATCCTGGTCAACAAAAACTATATTTAACCACTTAAGGAAGTGCTACATTATTTTACAAACTGTTTTCATCAGTACCATCTAAAGATTCCAATTTCCCCATATCCTCTTCACCATTTACTGTAGGTGTTTTCATTCATGGCCACCCTAAGGGGTTTAGAGTGGTACCTCATTATACTTTTCATTTGCATTTCCTTGATAACTCATGATCACATTGTGAATTCAATTAACATGGGTATAATGTTCAATCCAAAGAAAACTTCACATTAACTTTTGAAACATGAGACACTGAAAATATTTTATGTTAGAGATACCATCCCCTGGCATCCTTCTCTGTCCTTGGAGCACTTTTTCTCTCGTTACCCACTAGGTTAACTTCCAGGGAAAAGCATGAGAGGCACTGAGTTTATGAACACCAGTGACAGCGTGTCCATAAACCCAGATCCCACTAAGTTTTTATTTCCCTCTCCAAATTATTTATTTTACTGTTTGTGCTAAGGCAATTCTTCCCTCCAACTGGGACATTCTTACCCCATGCCACAGACTAGGGCATCCTTTGGGCAGGCAGCAGGAGGCACTGCCAACGCACGCATCCTCCAGGGTTACCTGGGCTTTTTTTTTCAGAACTCAGGTTAACAGTTTACCTCTACTGAATGGCACTTCCTCTTTTGTTTGTTTCACAAATTACAGTTTGAGGGGCTGGGGGTTTGGCTCAGTGGCTTAAGCACCTGCCTGGTAGGCATGAGGAGTTCGATCCCCAGTGCCATAAAAAAAAAAAAAAAAAAACAAATTACAGTTTAATTTTTGCTTTGGTTTTGTATTTCTGATAAAGGTAAATTGCTCAGTGAGAAAGCCTGGCTCTCATAGCTTGAAGAGGGCAGATTCGACCTTACCGTGTTCATTTCTGCATCCTCTACAGCACTTGGCTGTGCGCAGGGGCTGAACAGAGGATGAAAAGGCGCACGCAGTGGCCCGCTTTCAAGTCTCTGATAAATGTCATCTACAGGAGTGGATGATCCAAAACGTATTTTAAAACGTGCAGTCATGTGATAAAATTTTCCTCTCCAAATGACCTTGCAAGGTGTTTGCACTTTCGTACCCATGCTGGCATTTTTGTTCTTCAAAACCTTAAAAATTAATGTCTGTAGCTTTGATGAATGTGAACATTAAGACCCGGGGAAGGGCTGTGTCTGTCTTCTGCTGGAAAGAAGCAGAAAGAACATGTTTGTGTGTGCATCCGGGATATCCTCAGGGTTGTGTTCGTCTGTGAGCAGGATGGACCGGACGCTTCCTTTTCTTCCCTCTTTGCATGGCAACCATTCACCCACCATGCTGCAAGCGCCTTTTCTGCATCGTGGCTCAGACCTGAAGGCTCTGACTTGATGCTTTTTCTTCTCTTCATAAATGCATGTCCTTGTTTTAGCTATTTCCACTTCTTTTTCTCCCCCTTTAGCGTTTCCTGATGCAAATCCACACAGGTTTTCTGGTCTTTGGTGGCACAGTCTGAGATGCGTGCAGTATCAGCAGAAGCCCTGATCTTGACATTCTCCTTGTGCTTCAAGTATGCACCAGTCTGGAGGTTCCTCAGTGAGGACTCTCTGTCTACAGCACACCCTGAATTCTGAAGGTATTTTTGACAGCAAGACTCTCCTGAACACTTCACACAGTCCCTGGCATGAGCTTTTGTTGATTCAAATCATTTATTCAGCAGTTCCAGTTTTGTAGGTCCTCACTAGGAAAGGCAGTTGAGACTGAGTCAGGAAAACAAAAGCACCTCTTCCATTGTAGCAGGAGCCACCGCGTGTTAAGCAAACTTTCTGCAGCACAACTAACTTCACCTGGATTCATTCCTGCATTAATGAAGAAGTTCTTCATATCATTATTGTTAGGGATCATTCTAACCAAAATTTGGACTTCATCTTGACAATTAATTAAGTCCTGGACACTGAATCTTGCAACTTAGGAAAGTAATTCTATCTCTGGAGTCAAAATTCTTGTTCAGGCTTTTCAACATCATTATCAAACATATCTGCCTTCCGTCTCCCCTGTTATTGGTGCTTTTCCAACTGAGAACTTCATTTTCCTTGTCTCTCCCATTTTGGGAGTAATTTACATCTTCTATTAATTATCCTGAGGCTAATTTATCTTGGGGTTTATAGTCTTAATGTCTGCCAGAGTTTTGCAGGAATTTTTTTTTTTTGCCAGTTTATGAATTTATCTAAATTTGAGGCTTTCTATCATCCATCCTTCTATCACAAACATCAAATGAGAGTAGACATATTCATCTGCTCTTCTATTAATGCCAATAAATTTTGCTGTAGGTTGTTTTAGCACTCTTGAAATAATTTTTCGTTTTCTGTATTGTACTTCCAAAATTATCATGAACTCCTTCTAGGAGTAAATAGAAACTAAAATATTTTTTCTTGTCTCTTTCTTCTACCACACTCTCAGTTATAATCTTTGTTGCTTCACAGTGGTATCTCTACTGGATTAACAAATAGTGTCACAATGACAGGTAATGGCAACAGGAGAATTTATTCACCTTCATCTTTCATTTCCAAGGGGACTTTAGCCACCATTTTCCAACAACCTTCTGGAAATTAATCTTTTCATTTCTCTGCTTCTCTCAAGAGACAACTTGTTTTGCCTTTTTCAAACAGACATCACTAGATCTGAGAAACAGTTAGAATTTATTGTTTGCATTTTACTTGACCAACTCCTGTTAAGCATCAACTCTGAGCCATTTCTCAGAAGAAACAAACATTTTGCTCTTCCTTCCCCTGTGCCATGTGAATGTTTACATCTTAGTGGTCTCCTTTCAAGGGGTACAAGACCTAGCAAATAAAGGAAAAGTTATCTAGTTAAATTTGAATTTAGATTCAGCTATATAAACATGTGCATATACATATCTTTAGTATAACTCTATCCCATGTATTGAGTTCTGAAATTCAAATTTAACTGGGTACCCTGTATTTAAAATGGTAAACTACTCCTTTATCTCTTCTCTCTGTAACATGAGATGCAGCATGGTGAGGATCACAGTAATGTCCTCCAAATGGGATTGGGATTGATCTCAGCAATATACTCAGATAATTTAAGTATAGTTTAGCCTTGAATAGTCTCTGTGTCATAGTTTTCCAGGGCTGTTTCGCAAAGTACCACTAACTAGGGGATTTAGAAAAATAAATTTATTATATCACAGTTCTCATGGCTAGAAGTCCAAATTTAATGTGTCAACAAGCTCGTACTGCCTCTGCAGCGCAGGAAGAATCTGCTCCCTCCTCTTTCTTGGCTTCTGGTAGTTCTCGACTGACACCAGTCTTTACCTGGTGTTTTTCCTGTGTTTGTGTTTGCCTCTCACAAGTCTATCTTCTTTTCTCCTTCTCTGGTCTTTCTCCTCTCTTCCTCTCTCTTTCTCCTCCTCTTTTTAAATAAGAACATCACATTGAATTAGGTGCCTACCTTCCTTCAATTTGATCTCATCTTAGTTAACTATGTCTATAATGATCCTATTTCCAAATAAAATCACAATCTGAGGTATTTTTTGAAGGACATAATTCAATCGGATTAGGGAGGACTCTTCAAAATTAAATGTCAATGTTATTTACACTGAAACAAGACAGAAACTTAAGGAAGTCCATGGTAAAGACTTAAACACATAGGGATATATTTTTTGTGTAGAATAAAATCTGTTCTTAAACTCAGAGTTCCTTAATTACTCAACAATAAAAAGCTGTAGCTATATGAAAATGTAGGTCAGAGATGTTTTAAAGTTGTGAATATATTCATATCATAGTCAATGAATAAAATTAACTAATTATTTTATTAAAATATTCTCTGTCATCTCAGATATGTGTTGAGGGTTCACGCAAATGTGCGCTTATAGTCCATGGAGACAGAAAGTGATAATTATTCAAATTATTAATTATAGATACAGCTGAATCTATAGCTGATCTAGAAAGGACACAAAACATTATGAAAACATATGTCTTTCAGAAGATTAGTGCCCAAAAAATCTCAGGTAATTTTATTAGACAATGAAAGCTATTTATACTTTGGAAAGAGTACATGAATAGAGGATATACTTACTTATGTAAAAAAGAAATGGCACATGATTTCTTTTTTTTTATTTAAGAGAAAATGGACACAGAAGACAGAAACAAAAAGCAAAAAAGACAAACAAATAACAACAACAAATCTGATACAATAACATTGTAAGTTTACACAATGAGATGGTTGAAATTTGACAGTAGTTACAATATCACATATCATTATCTTCATAGGGGTTGTTCAGATTAACAGATATAGACATGCATAATTTATCAAATCATGAGTATTAACTTTTCTTTTTCAATAGCTAATGCATTTAGTAATATAGTCATTTTAACTGTCCTATGTATACCTATTTATAAATTTATGTCTTTTTCCTTTTCCCTTCCTTCCTTCCTCCTTTCCCCTTGGAATACCTCTTGTTATCATTAAAATAACTGCCCATATCATCAGGTCTAATGTAATCAAGCAAGATAGTTCAGAATAAAACCAATAAAGAATAAAAGAACGGTCATAAAGAAGAGAATAAACTAAAGGGATCAACAAACAACAACAACATATCCGATACTGTAACATTATAGGTTTAGGAAATGAGGTGATTGGCATTTTACAGTGGTTGTAACATTGTATATCATTACCTTCAAGGGGGTTGTTCAGATTGACAGATAAAGTCATGTAAGATTGATCTAATCATACGAGTATCAACTGTTCTCTCTCACCAGTTAATGCATTTAGTAGTATAGTGTTTTAAACTATCTTATGTATACCCTCATATAAATCTATGTCTTTTTCCTTTACCCTTCCTTCCTTCCTCAGTTCCCCTTGTGATATCTCTTACTGTCTTCAAAATAATTGCCCTTACCATTTGGCCTAATATAGTCGAACAAAATAGTACTGGATAAAACCAATAACAAATAAATTAATGGAAGCAATATATAGTAATGCAATGTTGATTTCTATAATGCCTCATATTATCTTCTAGGCAGTTGCCTATATCATCTGTTGTAATACAATCAAACAAACTAAGATAGGTTAAAATCCCTCAAAACAGAACAGTGAAAGCAATACCTGGTTTCAAAACAAGGTGATTGAATATCATTAAAGGCTACCCTAATAAATTTTGCTATCTTTAAAATAACTGTCTTTGTCATCATATATAATAAAGTTAAGCAGGTCTAGGTAGAATAAGATTAAACTAAACAGTTCGTTGGAAACAATACTGGACTCAAATCCCGATGATGGATTATTCATTTGTCTGCCCCGCTCCGTGATATCCCTCTGTTGCTGTTTCTGGAGCTGTGGACTTTTTTTATCTCTCTCTAGAATGTCCTTCAGTATTCTTTGTAGGGTTGGCTTGGTTGCCATAAATTCCTTTAGTTGTTCTTTGTTGTGGAAGTATCTTGCTTCTCTGCTGATTTTGAAAGATAATTTTGCAGGGTACATCAATCTGGGTTGGAAGTTATTTTCCTTCAGGGCTTGAAATACTTCACTCCAAGCTCTTCTTGACCTAATGGTTTGTGTTGAGAAGTCTGTCATGATTCTGATGGACCTTCCTTTGTAGGTAATCTGTCTCTTTTCTCTAAGAGCTTTGAATATTTTGTTTTTCTGTTGAATTTCTGGAATCTTGATTATTATATGTCTGGGTGTAGGCGTATTTTGATCATGTTTAGCTGGAGTTCTATATGCTTCAATTATCTGAAAGTCTCTTCCTGTTCCCATGCTTGGAAAGTTTTCTGAAATTATTTCTGTAAATAGGCTTTTAATTTGATCTGTATTGACCCCTGCTTTTTCACTCACACGTTTTATTTATAAGTTATATTTCCTTGGGTTGTCATGTAGCCATTGCACTGCCACTTCCAGGTTTCTTATTATTTTTAGGAGATCTTTCCTTTCTCTATCCCAGGCTTCTAGCCTGTCTTCCAGATTTGAAAGTCTATCTTTAGTTTCCTTCAGGTGGTTCTGCCAACTTTCATTGGAGTCTTTGATTTCCTGGTAGTCTCTCTGAATCTGTTTCATGCATTCTAAATCTTTTTTGTTTTGTTCCTTCCCAGTTTCCCTCGATTTTCTATGCTCCACCTTTCCATCCATGTCTCCTTTAGAGATGCCTAGTGATTCCTTTATTATGTATTTCATTTCTGCTGTCAGTTGGGTCAACAGTTCTGCTCTGATTTCTTTTATAGCTTCATGGAGTTGTCTCCCCACTTCAGTTGTCATTGCCTCAGAGATTTTAATTGTTGGGCTCCAAACCTCTTCTGCATTTGTTTCTCCTGGATTTGCTCTGCTTGAATTGGAGGCCAGAGAGCACCCTCTACCATTCCATCTTGGCATTTTCCTGGGTTGTTCAAGGGTCTTGCAATTTCTCTGGAGTGAGCCAGTGTTGGTCCACTGCCTTTCACCAGACTGTCTCTGCTCCACCGATGTCTGGCACAGTGTGTGAGGGCGGGGCCACTGCTTGGGAACCTGTGCTGGCTGTCCATGAAACTTCCCCTGCCACCCGTAGGGCATGCATGCAACCTTGGTCTTCAGAGCTAGCCAGTCACTCGCTGGGACCCTCCGGTGCTCAGTCAGAGCAATTTCTGTGGGACTGTGTCCAATTAGGTGTGATTCCGGCCTCAAGATGGATGTCAGTTCCTCTCCCTCATGGGGTTGGGGAGACTGGAACCCACTGCACTCACCCACACGCCTGCTCCAGTCCACCTTGTTCCATGATTGATCACCGCCTCTGCCGTCACCACTGTGGCTGCAGCACTTTAATCGTGCTTTCCCAGGATGCTCCCCGCTGCTAATTGGGTTTGGCTCCTGTCAGAGGTGCTGCCAGCCTCCGCCTTTGTTTGGTTACTTCTTTTTTTTATTCTTTCTGTGGGCTTCAATTCTCGTTTCAGATTCTTCTCTGGTCCAGAGGACCCATCTCCCTCTTTTATTTCTTCTCTCTGTTATTATATTCCAGCATTTGGATGGTATCTTTCAGGGAGTCCCCCTATCACAGTGTTCACTGTTTTGCCATTTTCCAGGAAGTCCCTGTCATATGATTTCTATAAAAATCAAATGAAAGGTAAAAGTCGTCTTATAAACTTTGAATATAATACCTATATAGTCACTTAAAATTTAAATTACTTTAGTATTTTTTGCTTTTGATGACTTCTTATGGCATTTAACAAAAAAATCTAATCTCTGCTCTCACTTGCATATTCTCCCTTTCTAGTTCTTTTCTTCATCTTCAACCTAATCTCCTATCATAACCCTTGTTTTCTCTAATAACTTGCTACGTTCCAGCCACAGTTGTCTTATTCCTTCTGCTCAGATATGCTAAGCTTGTGGTGGCCTTCTGGCCTTTGCACTTGCTGTTTCCTCTGTGTAGAAAACTGTTCATCCAGATCTTCAACAGATCTCTCACCTGAGAAGGCATCCAGGAGAGCTAGCCTTGAGCTCACTATATAGCTCAGCCTGGCCTCAAACTCATGGTGATCTTCCTGCCTCAGCCTCCCAAATGCTGGTATTATAGGCAAGTACCACCATACCTGGTGCTCATCTAGCTTTTAAAATCTGTTTTTCTCTGTTTTTCCCTAAAAGCATGATAGCTCTGTAACAACTATCATTGGGAAGGGGGCACATTTTTCCAAGGGGACACATTTTATTGACATGATGTTTGTTCTAAGACCTTTGTGAAAGATTGTAAGGGTAAACAGTTAAAAAAAAAACAAAAACGAAAACAAAACAGGGATAGAAAGATATTAAGAATTTTTTTGTGGCACCCAGGATCGAACTCACAACCTCACGCCTACCAGGCAGGCTCTTAAGCTGCTGAGCCAAACTCCCAGCTCCAGTTTTTTGAGGCAGGATCACACTATGTAGCTAAGGCCGGTCTTGCACTCACGTTGTAGCCCAAGCCGGCATCGAACTCACAGCACTTTGCCTACCTCAGCCTCCCAAGTGCTGGGATTAAAGGCGTGAGCCACCATGCCCAGCTGATATTGAGAAAATTGAACAGTGGTCTCTCACAGAGATGACCCAACCTTCCTGGACTTGCAGAGTCACAGGTGGAATAAAGTTATGCCTCATTGTGACTCAATACAACTTTGCTAAATGAAGAAATAAAAATATTTATGAAAATACTTACATTTCTAGAGGCAATAATTTTAGCATTTTCTTATTGAAATAATCCATCTCCATTCCCAGTCATTCTATATATCTTCATGCTGCTTCTGCCTCAAACCTTTCTGTGTCTAGCAGCCTTGGCGGCTGCCTGTAATTCCAGTACTTGGGAGACTGAGGCAGGAGCACTGCTGTGAGTTCAAGGCCAGTCTGGGCTACACAGTGAGTTCAAGGACTTCCCAAACTGCCTAGAAAGATGCTATTTCAAAAAAAAAAAAAAGCTTTCTGCTTCTAAAACATATGAATCTATAGGAAGAATTGATGAAGAACTGACAGTATCCTTTTCTATGCTAAACGAGTCTCTACTCTCCTGTAAGAACCCATCCTAAAAGTAATATTTTTGTTTAACAGTTAAGACAACATTTATTTCAAGTTACTGTTTTTTTTCTGTCTATTTAACATAATTTTTGCTCAGGAGATTTTTTGTCAATCAAAGAAAGACCAAGGGAAGTTTTACAGGGGGTGGTAGAGGACATTCTACACGTGCCGTGTTTGCAAACTGACAAATGCCCCACACACACATCCCTAGAAACCGTTTGATTTCCTTCCTTTATCCTTATACACTGAAACCTAAATATTTAATGTGTGAGATGCTGTTCAGATAAAAGTGGCTGAGTGCCAACACTGGGTTAGTACCCTGCCTGGGGACATGAACAAACTTACAAACTAAGGGGAGTTATGTGTATGCAATGTTGTCAGTATCAGCTGCAGTGATCAATGGGCTTTTTGTTTTCTTCTAGTCCTTAAACCAGCATCTGCCATATCCTTATAATAAAAATGAATGGGCTTTTCCAACTGTATTTTATTATCTCTCAGGCTTTGTGTTTGAAGATCAATATTGTTGCACACTTGATTGCGTTTCATTGTTACTAGTCAGTTTTCCCCGAGGGCTCTTTTTAATTTGGTGAAATTAGCTGCAATCAGAGCTGCTTATTCTTGTCTATAAAGCCCACATTTAAATTAAAAATGAGTTCTTCTCCAAAAGTATTTCACTTCTTCTGGCTATGTTTTACTACCAAAGCATATGCTTCTGCTTACATACACACACATGCACACACGCACACACTCATAATACACATACACGGTACATATAAAAAAGTCAAATGAAATGGCCATGGAAGATCCTACTGTATTTTATAAACATAGCTTCATAAACTTAAGGACATCATTCATGGAAACATTCAAAAGTTAGGGAAATGAAGATATACCTGGGTTTAATGTGATCACATTCTGATATTGTTGTATCAGGAATCTTTATTGTATTTGTTGACATCAAGCTGTCTTTTATTTACTTTTCTAAAAATGTAAAAGGAAGAATATATATAGAATATATATAGTATCCCAGTTTTTGTTTGCACCCATTTAAGTAGACTTTCTTTATATTTAAATCCAACAATAAGTTTTACTAAGAAGCTCCACTTTACAAAGTTTTGATTTTGAAACTTAGAATATTCCTTATGTCTTTGTAGCAGACACTTCTTTTCGCTGCAGTTAGATTTTTCAGTCTGATCATGGTCTAATAAATTATATTTTAGATATTTTTAAAAATTTATGTTGGAAATATTTACGCTTTTCAACATTTAATACTTCTGAAGGTATTTATTTGATGTTATGTCTTACCTGTCATGAATTATAATTCATTTCCAAACCCTAATATGGTAGACATATTTTTTTTTCATTTAGGTCTAATTCTGGGAGAAAATGTGGAAATTTTATAGCATGTATAACAATATACATGGTAACCTTTATTTATAGATCAGAGAAAATAAATGTCAGCTTTGAAGAATAATCTCTTGCTGGCATGGTGGTTTATCTGTAATCCCAGCACTTCAGAGGCTGAAGCAGGAAGATTGCTGGGAGCTCAAGGCCAGTCAGAGTTGTACAGTGAGTTCAAGACCAGCCCGAGCTACACAGGGAGAGACTTTGTCTCAAAAAATGGAAACCAAAAACAAAAACAACAAAAAGCTCCATTTGTCAGAAACATTATATCAATTATTTTTTTAGGAAATGTCCTTGAAGAAAGTCAATTAGCCTTCCAATCAGACTGATATTTATAAATTTAGGTGACATGCAAGTCATGCAGAATCCATTCTGGAAATACCTTTTGCCATCACCACTTAGCTAACACTGGAGAGTGTTTTTCAGGGTGCTAAGTGCTTTGACTAGTCACAGATCCTTATCAGCCCTAATGGGTACTCATGGCTTTAAATCATCATCTATTTTGAGGGCTCTTATTTCCATACATTTAGTTAACATAACCCTGCCAAAATACAGGTATCCTATATGTAAATGAAAGCATTTTTATAACAATAATTATTGCTAATATTTTTGAGCACCTACTATATATTTATTTATTTTTTTTATTTTATTTTTTTTGCGGCACTGGGGATTGAACTCACAACCTTGCGCTTGCCATGGCAGGCACTTAAGCCGCTGAGCCAAACTCCCCAGCCCTGGTTTTTTTGAGGCAGGGTCGCACTGTGTAGCTCAGGCCGGCCTTGCGCTCGCGTTGTAGCCCAAGCTGGCCTAGAACTCACAACGCTCCTCCTACCTCAGCCTCCCGAGTGCTGGTGAGCACCTACTATAAGATAGGCATGATTAACTTTAATTTTTTCAACTACTCTATGTGATATGGATTCTTCTGTTAAATTTAATAACAACAGGTTGGTTACATTTACCTTGTTCTGGATTTGTATATAGATAGATCCTGAAATTTGAAATCAGACAGGATAAAAATCCAGTAGATTTAAACCCTGGGCTACCCCTGTGAGAACTGATGACTCAGTGAAACACGGTGACTTGCTTGTACAGAGGTTTTATAAATGTTTCCTGACCGTATGATATTAATGGAAAATACCAAAAATTATATATAAGAGGAAAGCCATTAGGTTGACTTTGCATTCAAATTTGAGTCTATCACTTGTCAGCTCTGTGATGTTGGAAATGCAAATTTCACTGTTGGATCTCTGGTTTATGCATATAGAAACTGGCAGATCAATTAATGGTCAAATTTAAACATTTCTGCTTTTGTATCTTTCATTTTCAAACTCTTATGATTACTTAGTTGTACATCTGTCCTTTCTACAAGATGGATCACTCTTAAATAGACAGAGACTGTTTTTGGTCTTTTGGAGACAGGGTCTTACTACGTGGCTCAGGCTAGCCTTGGGCTCACTTTGTAGCCCAGGTTGTTCTCAAACTTGCTATGATCCTCCTGTCTCAGCCCCCTGAGTATTGGGATTGCAGAAGTGCACCACCACACCTAACTTTTTGTGACTGTCTTATTTATCTCTAAATTTTAGAATCTAGGTGGTGTCTGACACATGGCAGGAACTTGGTAACAGAACTGAGTTTAATTAATTTTTTAAATCTAAATTCAACTATTTTAATTTGCATCCAGTTTATCTTTATACTTGTTCTACTCATGTTTTCCTTTTTTTAAACCAACTTTTGAAGCAAAACCATACAATAAATTAAAGATTATGGTTGATATACCTGATACGACACTGCCTGTGCTATTAAAATTCTTGTTAGAGTAGTCTACAGTTCAAAAGGGCACAGCCCATTACCCATGATAACTCTCCTTTATAAAAGTTGTGAAATAATAGCAGGAAGTTTTATGAAAGCTTTCAGTAATCATCTTTCTTTTCTACCTTACTCTTTACCCCATTATAACCAGTGCCTATTATGTTTTGCTGCATCAGACACTTTCAGTATTTAATGACAGTCATAAAAAAGGCAACAATACATAGGAGGACAAACATTCTATAGTTAAAGTTCAATAAAAGGCTGAGTTGTTGCTAAGTAAAAAAACCCAATAGGCAAGTTGTTCTTTCAAACACAATGCCAGGTGTTATGTCCCATTCTGTGCTGGAAATTGAAGGCAATCTTCCAGCTAGGAGCAGCTATGTCAGTGAGCTGGAAGACTTGTCACACTTTAAAAATGACAACCACAATTGGCAGCCATTCTCATCTGCTCGGAAAATCTGAACCTCATCATTATAAATAACCCCGTTTGGTGTGCAGTTTCTGGCTAAAGAAAAGGAAGGAGATTGGAATAAGAGAGAATTAAGGGAGTGAGACCCCTTTATTTCAGCCTCAGTTTTTCATGCTTGAAGTAAACAAGGTGTGTGTGTGTGTGTGTGTGTGTATTCACAGGGAGAAGTTTTGTACTTAACGAGCACTTAAATACCTCCCCACATCTCCATTCTCTTTACCCCATCTACGTGTTTGCTCCATCTCTTCTCTGGAAAATTCTTTTGATTTCTGGTTTGCATCCCGGCTTTCAGTGTTTCTCCTTCCACTCCATGTTCTTTATCATTGCCATAGTTACTTTTCTAAACCATCTCTGTCCAAGACCTTCTGTGACTGTGGGTTGTTCCTGCTCTGATTTCATCTCTAACATTTCCTCTTTGTTCTTTGTTTTGTAGTTTTGCAGGGTGCTCCTTAAACACACTCAGCAAGATCCCACTTCCAGATTTTTAAAAATTTTATTTTAAAGGTAGTAAAATCCAACAAAACAAGACAGAACAAAGTCAGTCAAAACAAAACAGTAGAATTGGTACAGAACTTCCAAGCAGGATAGTAGGAAGACAATAGCTACCATAGTATATCTTGTTATCTTCACAATAATTGTCCATTCGATCAGGTATAGCAAAATCAAACCAAAAACAAAACAGAATAAAACCAATCAAAACAGAATATTGAATAAAGTAAAACAATTAATCAGGATAAAGCAAAAAAAATGTGAGGAAAATATTGGACCTCAAAGACAAGATAGAAGGAAATCCCCCATATTTGCTACATCGTATACTGTCATCTTCCCAAGAGATGCTCAGACAGCTGGCCCCAGGCCTGCAAACCCACTTCTAGATTTTAACACCTCCTGTCTCCTCTCCAGACTAAATGCCTCCCCCATACATGCTTTGCTGTCAATTATCTTAGGGCTCTGTGTGGCTACCCCATTAGGGATTCCTTCTCTGAATGTCCTGTACATTAGAGATTGTAAACCATGTCCACAGGTTAAATTTTTCCACTGCCTTTTTTTCCATATATTTCCAAACTTATTTTTAAATTTTACTTTTGTAGGATATGTGTGCTGTGCAGAATGAATGCATGCAGCAGGAGGATTCAGTACATACACATAACTTTTTCATCCCCTTACCCTCTCCACCCTCCTCCCATAGTGTTTTATATTTTCAAATGGTTGGGAAAAAATCAAAATCACTCTTCATGGAACCAGAAAAAAATCTTAAATTTCATATGAAGCCAGAAAATATCCAAAAACTAGGCAAGGATATTTTGGATAACATCCCCAAAACAAATCAAGTGGAATTACATCAAAGTCAAAAAGCTTCTGCAAAGCAAATGAAATAATCAATAGAGTGAAGAGACAAGTTACGAAAAGGGAAAAATATTTGCAAATTAAATATCCCACAAGAAGTTAAGGTTCAGAAATGTAAAGAACTCAAATCAATAGCAAAATAAAACAAAAATAAAACAAAAATAAATAAACTGATTAAAGAGGTACAAAAGATATAAATAGATAATTCTCAAAAGAAGGCATACAAATGGCTAATGGTTATTTATAGCCATATTCAATACTGCTAATCATCAGGAGAATGCAAATCCAAACCACAATGAGATATCATTTCACTCCAGTTAAAATGGATTTTATAGAAAAGATAAAATACAGCAAGTGCTGACAAGAGTATGGAGAAAAGTGAACCCTTACACATTATGGAAAATGATAGGGAGGGTCTCCATAAAATTAAAAATAGGGCTACCACATGATCTAGCAGTCCATGCACTGGCTTTCTATATCCAAAAGAAATGAAATCAGTAAGTCAAAGATAGTTCTGCACACCCATGGTTACTGCAGCTCTATTTGTCATAGCCAATATATGAGATCAACCTTAGTGCCTGTTAATGAACAAATGGATTTAAAAATGTGGTTTATATGCACAATGGAATACAATTCAATCATAAAAATATGAAATCTTGTCATTTGCAACCCCATGGGTAAAGCTAGGTGACATTATGTTGAGTAAAATAGGACAGACGCTGAAAGATCTCACTTACATGGGGAACCTAAGAAATAGTGATTTGGAGAAGTTAGGATAACTAGTGATTACTGTATTGGTTGGATCCTGTGTCTCCCCAAGTCCTCATGTAATTTCGTGGGGGCTGAGTCTGGCGTCTGTGATTGGTTTGTTGTCTAGCGCTGGGATTGGTGATGTAAGTGTTGCACCTGCCCAGGGGTGGAGCCGACCTACAGTGTAAGGGCGAGAGGAACGCGGGTCTTCCTTTTGCCCTCTCTCTCTTGCTGGTTCATGTGCCTTGCTGTTTGGTGATTGCCATGAATGGCTGCCCCACCATGCCACCCTGCCTTGTAGCCAGCTGAATGTGGACTGAAACCTCCAAGAACTGTAAGAAATAAACCTTTCCTTCCCTAATTTTGGGCGTCAGGTATTCTGTCTCAGCAACGAGAAAAAAGTAACTAAGACATTGCCAGAGGCTGGTGAAAGAAGATAGGATGGGGTGACTGAGAAAACTGATCAATGAGTACAAAGTTTTAACTCAATGGATGGAGTAAATTTTGACTATAGTTAGCAATAATGTATTGAATATTTCTAAGTTCCTGGAAAAGAGGATTTTGAATGTTATAGCACAAAGCAGTGATAAATGTTTGAGGTGAAAGATGTGCTAATTAATCTGATTAATCATGACATGATGCATATAGGTATTGAAATATATCCTACTCTATACATTTGTAAAGCTGTTGTCAATTAAAAATAAACTTAAAATTGTATCATTATAGATGACCATTTTCCATATTGATATGTAAAATACCCTAAAACATGAAAGACTTTACCAAATTCAAATTTGTATACACATATATTTATTATAGTATTGTAACATTCATTTATTTATTAATGATTTTTTCCCATTTTGTGACAATAGCAGAGTACAGGTAGTTGTGATATGGATCATATGGCTTACAAAATTTGCATTACCCATGAGGAGAAAGAAATGGGCTTCTTGGGAGCCCACCCAGCCAGCCCTGAGCACCTCCAACCAGGACACAAGTAAGACAACCTTCCAGGGGCCTGCATGACTGGCATGGAGCCCAGGAAGAGAAACATGCCCCCCCTCTGCCGTGTGCCTACTGGCACGTGGGCTAAGAATCAAGGACAAAGGGCCCCCCTGTAAAGCAACCTGCTCATTAGGAGGTCTGACTACATTGATAGCAACACCAAGGTACATAAAACAACCAAATGTTAGTATTGTTTTGTTCATTTTGTAGACCTGGGGCTGGCAGCCTGAGCATCTCTTCAGAAGATGACAGTACGCAATGTAGCAAAAATGCAGGACTCTCTTCTGTCTTGTCTTCGAGGCCCAATATTGTTCTCATTGTTTTGGGTTATTCTGATTAACTTTTTTTTAGCCTTAGTTTATACTCTGTTTTTATTGGTTTCATTGTGGTTTTTTTTTTTGTTTGTTTGTTTTTTATTTTGGTTTGATTTTACTATACCTGTTGGAAAGGTCAACTATTCTGAAAATAACAAGACATACTATAGTAGCTATTGTTTTCATAGTATTTTTCTTAGAAGTTCTGTACCAGTTCTACTGCTTTGCTTTGACTGACTTCATTCTGTTATGTTTTGTTGGATTTTACTATCTTAAAAAAATTGCAATGTTTAAATTTGATCCTTTAAAGAAATATTTACTGATCTCATTATATATCATAACTCCTACACCAACCTATCCTTTTCTAATTTTTTTGTTGTGTTTTACTTTTCTTCATAGCACTAATCACTACACTATTAAGTAAATGTGTTATGAAACATAGTATTCAGAAAATCATAAAGATTATAAGCTTTACCGGATCTATTACTCAGCACAGAATAGACTGCTTCAGTACCAGATGACACTGAGAAATTCCTCATTCATTTTCCTCCCCCATAGGGCAACTATTAGGCTTATATATCATAAGTTAATTTTGTCTCTGTCTGATCTCTGTATAAGTGGGGCTGTACCATATCTTTGTTTTGTACCTGGCATCCTTTACTCAACATTATATTTAGGAGACCCATGTATTTTTGTGTATTCAGTAGTGTAGTTGACTTAATTGCTTATGTTACTCTATTGTGCAAAAAACTCCAGTTCTTTAAAGAATCCACTTTACCCTTATTGGGCATTTTAATTGTATCTGGTTTTGGGCTCTTGCACAGAGTACTACGATGAGCGTTTCTGTGTATGACGGTTGGTGTGCATATGTGTACACTTCTGTTAAATGCTTATCAAAGGGTAGAAGTGTTTAAAACAATCACAGAATATGTAAATAAGTTTCTGCAGATTCTGCCAGTCAGTTTTCCAGAGTGGTTGTACCAATCTTCACTCTCATTAGAAATGTGTGAGTGTCTCACTTCGTCTACCGTTTTTTAAACACTAGCCAGTCTGTCTGACTCTCCCCATTAGAATG
Organism: Dasyprocta punctata; assembly: GCA_004363535.1. Taxonomy (NCBI): domain Eukaryota; kingdom Metazoa; phylum Chordata; class Mammalia; order Rodentia; family Dasyproctidae; genus Dasyprocta; species Dasyprocta punctata. The sequence goes on along the minus strand of RJWM01003098.1, from coordinate 67,380 downwards.
TGACTTTGATAAGAGAAGGTACTTTTATCTATTTAAGTAACGACTAAATCCACAATTATTTAAAACTGAAAGTATGTGATACTGTTCTTCTAGTAATAAAAGAATGCATGGGTGACAATGCTGGAGGAAAAAGTGTGAACCGCATTCCAGAGCCAAACATCCTTTACCTGCTGACCTTAACTAACCCTACTCAGACGTGTTGTAACATCTATTGATATATTTCCACTGACATTTAAGTCTTTATGTCACGTATTATATATCTTTATGTGCATTACTTATTCCTCTTACTCAAATATTCTATCTTGACACTACTGACATTTTGAGACAATAATTCTTTGTAGTTGGAGCTACCCATTATAGAGAGTTCGGCATCATCCCTGGGCTCTACTTGCCAGATGTCAGTAGCACAGTTCATCTCCCAACTCCCTCCCTGGGTCCTCCCCTTCCCACAGTTGCCACAACTGAAAGTATCTCCAGTTATTAACAATGGCCCCTGGGAGACAAGTTCACTAGAACTTTCGTGCTAGGTAATGGACTACATCTTCTCTCCCACCCCTCTCATTTAGGACACAGTTTTGGCCATGATAAAATGCATAAACTATTCAAGCTTTATTCATTGTCTCCTTGCTGTCTCTAGTAGTCACCTGGAACTACAGATCCCCAGAACCAACCCTCAACCTGCTGAATCTATGCCTCTGGAAAAGGTTCAGGAATCTGCAAATACGAAAGCCTTCCAGGTCATTCCAATGGACAGTTTAGTCTGACAATTACTGTTTCACAAATGTCACCCTCATTAACTGACAATTTAAAATGAATGTCCAATCTTGCTGAACTTTTACATTAGATATAAAGCTTTCCCCCCTTAATAAGTGCAGATGTGTTTCATTCTCTCAATGCATTATCTGCAACACACATTCAACTCATGACTACTGCATTGAGCTAAGCAATGTATAGTACTTATATTTAAGAATTCTTATTCCTAATAATATCTATTTTATTTAGAGACATATCTGCCCATGCTCCTATTGTTCATGCCTGCACCTTTCTGTCAGAAATGCAATGAGAGAAGAATTTTGTTAATTACGCCATCTTTCCACTGTTATATTCACCGAAGCCACAGTAGTAATCAGAACAGATGGTAATGAAAAAGATTTCTTGAAAAATAAAAGAACCAACTTATATGTACCCCTCTTCCTTGACTTTAAATGGTAAAAATCAACAATATAAAGTACAAAAGAGATTGTACTTTGCAAATACATTTTTTCAAGTGATATATGCATTGGGCTGATGATAATATATTATACTGTATTTTTGTAATGACAAAAGCAATTTTTAAATCTTAGTTTTATTGATTCTGGCATAGTTCATTGTTAGGCTTTACATATTTCATTAGAATTACCAAGTAAAAAGAAATGTATTTTATATACATACATATATATATATATTCATCAATATACAATATTGATGACATTACAAAGCAAATTTTCTATTATAAAATTTCTGGAGTACCTGAAAACAGTTCCTTGGAAGGGATGGAGAAATAGCTGCTTATTTTGCATTTTATCTACCTCAAATTTGCTACCTTACTTTTTTTTTTTTTGGTCCTGCAGATTGAAACCAAGATTTTGTACCGAGCTACAGCCCCAGACCTGTTTAAACCAATTTGGTTTTTGAGTCAGTGTCTGACTGAGTCACTAATTTCCCACAGCTGGACTCACACTTGGGATCCTTTTTCCTTGGCTTCCCAGAGTTCTGGGATCACAGGCATGTGCCAATCTTTAAAGTCATCACCACATACATGTGAGACAACCCGGAAAGATTGTTAAGTTGCAGTTCTTCTACAGTGTGTATGTTTAAGGAATTGAATTTCAAGTCTAGTATTGAACCATCTCAGTTTTTAAAATTATCTGTTATATACTTTACCCAAAACCATTGTGTTCTTCTTTCTTACAACTACAACTTGATGTTGATCAGAGCAATAATGAGTTCAACTTAAAATAAACAACCCCCCAAATCTTACACATCCTTTGCAGTTGTGAATGGACCCGTGGCACAGTTTTGACCAATACAGTATAATCAGAAGTCACCGAGGAGGGCTTCTAGGGGAACTCTTCAGAGAGATTCTTTCCCTGGCCCTGATTTTGGCTTGTGCCCTTTGCCCTTTGGTCTTTCCCCCTCTTCTATCTAGACCTTGAATGTAAAGTAGGTATCTTTTAACGGTGAGGTAAAAAAAAGCACTAGAACAAAAGACACACAATTAATTCTAGCTCAACAAGAAATGAGAGCTCTGCATGGGTTTCTGAAGGTCTCCTGGGGCATTTGAACTGGTTGCTTTTCTATTTAGGCTAATCTAAATTGTACTTTATTTTATGTTCCACTGAACCATTTCCTATCTGGTAAGTCATTCATGAACAATCACCTTACCACTGGCTTTTTTTACTTGCTTCTCCTAACCCTTTTGGAAATTTTTCTACATATTTTTTACTTTAAGCATTTTTCATGTTCATTTTATCCTTAGCAGCACCATTGCCAAGATTGCTGATTCCCCCTCTGCTTCTCCTACATAATCGCTACGTGTTTCCTTTTGGTCTTCCACTATGTTCTGTGCCTTCTCCTCAGAGAGCTGGTTATGTTTAATGATTACATTATTTACTCATGCTTATTTCTACTAAAGTATGATAATTCCTAGCTGTGTGCTTCTAGTTAGGAGTAGGGCCCTAAAAATTGATTAGAAATTCTATGGCAAGTTCTATCAACTTCACTACAGCTTAAACAGGCCAGATAATTTCTTTAGGGATTCCATATCATCAATATTTTTATGTCCTTTTCCTTGGTTTTCTCAAATTCCTGTCCTATTTTCTTTACGGAAGGTGTAAATACACTACCTACACTTTAAGAATCACAAGAGAAGAGTCTGAGTGGTCTCAATATTCATCTGGAAAACTTTCACATCTTTTGCTTTGAATGTTACTCATCTCTTCTTGGTATCTCCACAGCAGGGCCTCTGTCATTCATTTTTCCCGAGAATAAACAGCCTGTCTTTTCCCAGCACAGAGGGCAGATAGCTACTAGGCCTGCCGGAGTGGGTGAAAGTGAGGATCGCGGTAGGGGAATTGTCTATCTGCTTCCTAAACAACCTTTTATTCTACTTCCACCAACTTCTGAGGCTATAAGGATTTTTTGCTATAAATCATGTTGCTTGAACTGGGGTCAGAGCTCTGTTACAGGACTTACCTACAACACAGAAGGCCTTGGGTTGGAGCTCCACTGTACAATAATAAATCAATAAAATAAAAAAGATGATTTGTTTTGATTTGTCGTCACCAGCCTTAACTGAGTTTGAAGTGTTCTCTTAGTCCATTGTCATTCATCCACTCATTTTTACCTCCCAAATCCTCTGTTGCTATTTTTACTTTTATGGGTTTAGGCCTTAAAACAAAACAAGATAGTTTATGTTGTTTTTATGAGGACTAGAAAAGAAGCATATGTTAATATATATTTCCAATTCTTCACTTGTAATGAGAAAATTATTCTTTTATTCTACTTTATTATTAATATAGTAGAAATATTCGTGGCAGTAAATGCACTGTTTGAAACACATTTAAAAACTAATGGGTAAATTAATGTCTTTCTGTTGAGTCTAGTTTTCCTTTAAAATATACCAAACTCATCTGGGTGTGGTGGTGCATGCCTATACTCCCAGCAATCAGGTGACTGAGGCAAGAGGATTGTCGTGAGTTTGAGGCCAGTCTGAGTTACGTAGTGAGTTCAAGGCCAGCTTGAACTACAGAGCAGGACTCTGTAACCAAAAAAAAAAAAAAAAAGTTGATGTCAATTTTGTTACAGCATTTAGTTTTAAATATATAATGCAAATTTTCATATTATATAAATATAAAACATGTTTTATAAGTATATATTTAAGAAAATGATCATCCATTTTATAGCCTGTTTTAAAAAGTTTGCCTGTGCTATTGTGAGATTTTACTCAAAATATTAATTGGAACATGATTTTTATTATTTTTTGTAATTTGTTTTGATACTGGGAATCGAACTCAGGGTCTTGTGCTTGCTAGGCAGGCGCTGTGCCGCTGAGCTATAGCCCAGCCCGAACATGATTTTTAATGGCCACACAATATTCAGTCTAGTTAATGAACACAATTTCTGAAAAGCTTTATTTCAGGATTTTAAGGCGGTTTTCTGGAATTCAGTTCGTTTTCTGGGGATGGTTTGCTCCATCTTCTCCACAAGAGATCCAAAGACTTGACTGAGCCTCCCACCGTGATGAGGGATTCTTTGACCTGTGGTTACCACAGAGCAATTTTGCTAAATCACCTCTGAAAGATCCTTCAAAAATGCTCAGGAAAAGAATTAAGATGTATTATGGCCTTGTGCCAACTCTCCATGAGGAAAATAGTCCTTTTGCACTGCAAACAAGTTCTAATAAAATTTTTAAAAATCTTTAGAAAATGCTCAAGAAAATCTTTTCTGCATGGCAGAGTGATGGTGCTAGCACCTCTCACTGCGTGTGTTGCTATTCTTGCGGCTGCATGATAATTGTGTATGTGTGTGTGTGTGTGTGTGTATGCATATGTGTAGTATATCTGGGGAAAGGGCAACAGTAGTTCCTTCTGATTTAAGCTCATGTGGACCACCCAGCATTTTTCCATGTTTTTGGGGTAGTCTGGCCATGGTAAGAGTTATATAACTGCTAGCTTATTTGACATTCACACAGAGTATTGAGAAGATCAGCTGAGGTTTATCATCCCAGAATAGCTAATAGGTTTGCTACTGGTTAGTTTATTAATGTAAAACTTGCACATGAAAACTGGCTTATTTACTTTGTTTTCCTGGTTTTGACAGAATTCTGGTTGCATAATAGTGACCCTTGAGTTTCACAATTTCTTCCTTCAAAGTGTTTCTTATATAAAATAGCTTACTTCCAAAATGACCTCATGTTTCATTTTTATTACTGCAAACACTGCACGTGCTAGTGTTGCTCAGTGATGAGAAGTTCCTGAGTCTGAAGGCCAGGTTGCCCCTGTTTATGCTAAAACAATGGGCTGGAGGTCAAGTCGTTTAATTAAAATGAAGTTATCTTTTAAAAGCCTCGCTGTCCTCATTAAAAAAAAATCTTTACCACCAAAGGATTAATAATAGACCAGATGAGATAATTTGAAGTTACCCATTAAGTACGTAGGAAAGGCTGCTGAAGCACAGTGTGTCTCAAGCACAGACGATATTACCCATTTCTCTAGCTTAGACTCCAATTTCTCTGTGAGAAATTCCTCTCTTTTGTTCTCCCAGCATTTTCCTCAGGTCAGAGGAGATTATCTGATTCCTCCAGAGTCCAGACCATGAGCTCCTCAAAGGCAGGAATTTTGCGTCTTGAGTCCCCAGCCACTCCTAGAGTCCCTGACACATCATAGGCCTCAGTCAGTGATTGCAAATTGAATTCTAAGTGGGTAGTGCTTTGAAAAGGGCATTATAAGTGTATGATGCTTTGTAGTAGTATCTTCTGGGGGACGCCATGCAATGTACAAAGTTCTTTCATATATATATGTGTGTGTGTGTGTATATATATATATATATTCTTCTTTCTCTCTTACTTGATTTTCAAAGCTGTCCTGTAAAAGTACAAGTTATTAATATCCCAATTTTACCAAAAGGACTCAGGGATAAAATGATTTTAAACACCAAAGTCCTCTTTGTAGTTTACGTGAATTTATGTAAAAGAGTCTCTGGTTATGGAATATAGGACAGCCTTTCTCTCCGATTGTCTGTCTGTCAGACTGAGGCAGGTGCAGGACTCGCTTCTTGAGGACCACTGAAAGTTTAGCAATCATCTGATACCTACTCATCTTTAACCATCCCACTGAACTGATCAAAGACATGAATTAAACAATTTAATGCTATCTTTTTTTAAAAAATGAAAGCCATACCTTATTATAATATGATGTTTTAATTTTTGGTTTACAACTTGCTCTCTCTGCATTGGCAAATATAACTTAAATATGTATCTCTTTTATCCATAATCTCTTTACCTTTAAATGGTCTTTTTTCTTTCGTGGAAATAGCTGACAATACTGTTCTTCAGTTTGGGATGTTTTCATAATTACATTTTTAGCCTTGAGGGGAAAATTGTATACCTCATCAAATCCTCTGGCTCTGTAACTGAGTTACATTAACAGCCCCTGAATACCACTTGCTGCTATTCTAACCTAATTGTGAATTAGGAAAAATAAAACTGCTTTATGACTCTGGTCATGGTAAATTCTGTTTAAATTGAAGAATTTTATGTAGTATTTTTATGCTATGAATATGGCAATGATATTGACTCGATCAGATGTTCAGCTTCAATGAGAAGCCTTGACCCAGTGAACCAAGATTAACAACACATAACTGTTCCTCAAAGGGACAACATATTGCTGGGAATTTGTTGTTGTTCACAGCAATCTTTTATTTGAAAAGTCAAGATTTTTCTGTGGAGTATGGTAGCTGGGCTATTTTTTCACATGCAAGCTGGCTGGATGGGAAGAGGTGTCTATGGAGCCGGCTTAGGCAGATGACATGTAGCTGCAACAGTTCCTCCTTCTGGCTGGAAGGAAAAGCCTGTGCTCATTTTGGTACTCATGAAATGTGTTCCTCTTCTGCAATAGCTGTGATTCATACCGGGCTGTTGCATTTGTTTCTATAACTTTTGCTTTGCAGAGGTTACAGGAACATTTTGTCGAATGCGTTGACAGAGAGAATTCTGACTCACACGTTCCCTTACACGTAGACCTAGGGAGTACAAGCTGTTCCCAATCTGATCGTGCTCAGCTCGATGTTCTCTGCTCCAATCACATTTCCCAATAGATCTTCTGTGTTAGCTGAGCATTAACACCAGCTTGGCTACCAACAAAATTTCCGATCCGAGCACACCCTGTCTACCCTCCCTCAGACTCCTTCCTTCTCAGAAACGCTCCACCTCCACTCATTTTCCAGCATCCAGCCCGAAGATCACTTTACATCTTCCTCACAGGTTGTACTCTGCTCTGTGCCACCTCTCTCCCTCATCCCCTGCCAGGTGAGAACAGTTTAAATGGTCCTCCCTTAATGGGAAATGCTAGTTTTATGTACTATGGTTATTTGCGTTCGCAATGTCTGATACAACCACATCAAATTAAAATTTCCCTCTAAATATAGCTGTGCTTTACCTACATTCCACACCTTTTGATAGGTTTTAATTCTTCTTGTTTAACCTATTTTCTAATTCTCTTATAGTTTTTCCTTTGAGTTTGGGTTCTTTAGGTTTCTACCAATTTGTAAATTACAGTTCAGGTTTTCTGGTTGCACTACTGTTCTCATGGAGGTTTCTATTCTGATCAGTGATAATTCTTGGCATGTGATAGTCTGTCATCTCCAATTTGAGGGGCAGCAGTTCTTCCCATAATATCCATTCTCTGACCGATCTAATACAAGTTGCTGATTCTCAATTGGTTCAGCTTTTTACTTATTGTTGGGACAGAGTGATTACTACTTCCTTACATGCCAGATTAGAAATTGAAAGTCAGACTTTTTTAAATTGAAATGTTAGACAATTAACATTTATTGTAGTTATTGATATGGTAGGGTGTAAGTCTAACATAGTAATATCTGTTTTATGTGTGTGTCATATTTTCTTTACCCTCTATTTTATTTTTGGCTTAATTTTGATTTATCTATTTTTAGTATCCTGTTTTATATCTATTTTCAGCTTGCTACCTGTATTGCTTTATGTTTCAAGTGGTTGCTCTAGGGTTCAAAAGATACACCCTTAACACAGTCTATCTTCAAATAAAACTATACCATCATAACATTTCATGTAGGTAGAAAAATTACAAGAACAGTTCTGATTTTTGTTGCAAATGATGTATCAGAATAAATTAACTATTAGAATATTTACATATTTGTAGTAGTAAAGAGTGATCGTACAAAAGGGAACAGAAATAGCACATAATAAGGCAGTATAACAAAACACTGCATTTACATTTGAAACATACAAAATATTATAGATTATCATATAGCATAGGATATAATGTGTTGAAAATGAATATGGTAGAGATTATATAATTCATCTTATACAATAATTTCTAAATTGTATGGTTGTTATTTTAAATATTAAATATAGTTTATATTTCATACAAGCACTTTTCAACTTCACTTTCTATTTCATAGGAATATTTTATCGCTCTAAATAATTATTTGTATTTCAAATATTTTATAAGAATAACATTTTATCTTATAGAGAAATTAAGAAGCAGGATGTCCTTACCATGTAGATCAATGCAAAATTTTCTAAGTAATTTTGCATTCATTGTATATGGGGAAAAATTTAGTATTAGCTCTATGCTTATATCTCAGTCAAACAGCTTGATTAAATCTCTCTGAATGCATGTGATGTTCTTTCCACGAAGTGAGGAAAATGTCCTCACAAATTCCAATCTGCATTCTACACTCTGGACATTTTTTATGGTGTTAAATAAAAACATTATAAATTACAGTCCCACTGCTATGTCTTACTTATTATGGCATTGTTTTGATCTGCAATTTTCTTTGTATAACTGTATGATATTTTATCTAAATATTTGCTGAGGAATAATTTATTATGTAAGAAATGGGTGAAATAAAGTTGTAAAAGTGTAACAAATCATGGAAAAAAAAAGAACAGAAATAAGCTCAGACTTATACCAAGGAAGACCCCAAATATAAATATGTCTAAAAATATAAAATAATGTTCCAAAAATGTAAGAGCAGTTTAACTTTTTTATTCAAAGTTTAAAAATATGAATTTAAGATTTAGGGTTGTCAAATGTTAAAACAAATTCATTTCTTGATTCTTTAACTGATGAAGACAATAAATTTACTAAGTGTCACCTGTAATCTTGGGTTATAGCTCAGTTTTTATTTTTATAAATACCTCTGCCTTTTTCTTGGTCCTTGGGCTTCTTATAGCAGTTTGAGTTGATGCCTCTAACACATAACAATGTCGTAGTCTCCAAGTGGCCTATTTTTCAGTTTTTAAGAGTGACCAATTTTATCACTGTTTTGAAGAGGTTATTTCAACAAAGCCAGACAGACATAGGTCGTGAGGTACTTGTAAACTCCAAGTTTACATAAGTCCTTAGCTCTGTCCTTTTGTCACCAGTTTTTGTGAGTCTTTGCTCTAGTGATAGTGAAAATTAAAACTAATGTGATTGTGACTGAATTTACAGGCAAAAGCTTTGATCAGCAAGAGAGAAGATAGGGGAAAGTTTCCAGCTTAAGTAGTCAGAAGGGGGCGCTCCAAAGGAAAAGATTGACCTGGTCAGACCACAAAAGAATGGAGACATCTGTGTGAAGGCTCTGGGTTCAATTCCTAGTATCAAAATGAAAAAAGGAATGAAGACCAGTTTTAGCAGTTACTGCTGTGGGCTGGGGTCCCGTTGATCATTCTCTCGTCCTGTTTTCCCAGCTTTGGAGAAATCTTCACGTTTTGCCAGGCGGTTCTGTCCCTCGGAATGGTTACCTGTGTTATTTTAGTCATGTGAGGCTCTGCTTTTCCTGGGCCCCAGATGACTGTGCTCAGGACAGTGACTGGGGACTCGAGCGCTGCTCCAAGCCAGAGATGGTGGCATGAGGAACTGATTGTCTGGAGCCAGATAAGGTGACCAGATGTCTCTGACAATTACTTTCATTACTCTTATCTTGGTGTCTTCCATCTTGAAGAGGGGATGAACAGGCTGGGAAAGTCTGGCACTAATAAACTTTGTCCTGCTGACTTTTGCTAAATGATTAACATACCGAGGTTCAAAGTTTTAAGATAATAAGGGATATAACAATGAAGATCAGACTTTCTTCTGTTTTTATCTATTGGGTATTTGTAAGTTCAAGTGAAGAGTCACAATTTTTAACAAAAATCACCATTAAGTCCCTGACTGCCTCAGAAGAAAGCACAAATCATGCTTGCAATGACTCACAGATTAAGGAATTTGTTTGTCTTTTGCCCCTGTGCTTGTCTCTGACTACATTACTGCAATTTTTCCATGCTTTTGTCCATCAACCTTTCATGTTCCTCTTGGTGACTTTACCCAAACTCTCATGAGTTTCCCCTGAGACCCCTCAAAACCCTTTTGCTAGCTCTGTTTCCAATCCTTTCTTCTCCCTTGGTGACTTTACTTCCTACTGTACAGAGAAAATTGAGCCCATACAAATCTATTCATAATGGCATTCATTCATTTTTATCTTAATTAGACAGTGGCACCAATTAAGAGATGATCCCACAGTCACTTTCTGCACTGCTGGAGAGAAGAGGCCTCCCATCCTCTTGGGATTCACCCACTCTGAATGTACTAGCTGCTGTACGTTTTATGCCTCAAGAGAAGAGGCCTTTTCTAGCCTCCTGCTCTACAGGAGACCGCCCCTTCCATCTGGCTGCCTTACTTGCCTTTAGAGAGGGGAGGTCCTCTTTCCATTCATGTTTCAGGCCCCAGAAAGTCTAGTTGCAGGGACCTCTCTCTCCCTTTGCTTGCCCTGGCTGCTACAAGCAGGAACGAGTGCCCATAAGACTGGAGACATCCGTCCTTTTCTCCAGCAAACAAGGAATTCTGAGCCCTTCGACCCTTCATTCATCATTCACTCCAGACACCAAGCCCCGTGTGGTCTCTTATTTCTCAGGACTGATCGGGATTTGCTTTCCTATGTCAATCTGTACATCCTCAAACACAAATTCTTTTCATTTCTTTGGATATTCCCTGGACTTCGCCTTTACTTTCTTGTTCTAACTGGAACTTCTTTATCACTTGTGAATACGACTTCCCTTGAAACTCTGTAAGTGAGGAGGTTTTACAGGTGCCCCAGAGCCGCGGGTAGGGTAGGCCTCCTCCCGCTTCGTGTTTACTTTTCAGAAATGTTTAATCCTGTCACGTAGGTGAAGCATCCTCATCCCTGTGAAAGACAATCTCTCCATTGGTAGGGGACATTCCCTTGTGGAAGGACTTCACACCAGCACTTTCCCCTTTCGCTTCTATTCAACAAGTTTGTTTTTTTTTTTCCTTTTTCTGAAGGAATGTTTTCATCAGCAAGTCATCTTGCTTTTTTTTTTTTTTTCTATAAGGAGAGAAAATAAATCCTAATCTTATTTAGGTACTTCTTTTTCTTTCTTTTTTTTAAAAAGTTAACTATATCGATACATTCTTAATGCATATATTGATTCCATTCATGATAGAGAATTTGTATCTGTACCTGTCAATATATCTTGATTCTTCTTTTTTCCCCATTCTCCTTCCTCTCTTCAATTCTTCTTTCTCTCCCCGTTTACAAGAGCTTTGGTTAAATTTTTTCTTCTATTCTCTTAAGGACAAAATGTTTCTGTTTTAATATTTAGATCTTCAATCCATTTAAATTTGAGTTTAGTGCATGGTGATAGATAGGATTTTAGGTTTAATCTTCAGCACGTGGAAAGCCAGGTTTCCCAGAACCATTTATTAAAGAGGATGTGTTTCTTCCAATGAAGGTGTTCAGTCCCTTTGTCAAAGATAGTTGAGCGTTGATTGCTTCTACATCTTCTATTCTGTTCCATTGATCCTTGTGTCTGTTTTTTTTTTTTTTTTTTTTTTTTTTTTTTTTTTTTTTTTTTTTTTTTTTTTTTTTTTTTTTTTTTGCCTGTCTAGTTCTTTTTCTATCAGCTACTACTCTATTTCTTTTCTCTCCTCTATGAGGATATTTATTTCATGAATTGCTGTATTGGCTTTTTGAAACTGTTCTTCCCCCTTTCTCTCCTTTTCTTTGGTAATTTTTAAATCTATTTTTCATTAAATATAAAAATTAAAGTAATACAAGATATTCCTATGTATCTTATATTTAGACCTACCATTTGTTTACATTTTGCTCCATTTATTTTATTCTGTCGTCTATCTATCTAGCTAATCTTTCATCTTTCTATTTATCCATCCGTCTACATATAATACACACATGTGTGATTTCTTTTATCTGGGCCATTGTAAAGAGAAGTGGAGACACTATGCCACTTACCCTTAAATATTCCAGTATGTCCTTATTGAGAACAAGTGTATTTTCTTTCATAATTATTGTAAAGTTATAAAAATTAGAAAAGTAAGCGTTGGTGTAATACTCTTATTTGATGAATAGTCTACATTCAAATATTGTCACCTGTTTCACTGCAGTCTAAAATCATACATTACATCTAAGTATCATGCTACTTTAGTAATTAAAAAAATAAAACTCTGGAACTACTCTGCAGGTTTTCTTCATCTTTGTGGACTTTGACATCATTTCACGACACACTCCAATTAGATGCTCCTCACTCCTTTCTACAGAGACAGCTTTGCTTACCATGATTACTAACCTCGGTAATTAACAATGTGAACTGTGCCGATCAAGTCTCCCTCTCATCTGATGGCAGCATCGGACACAGGAGATCACTCCATTTTCTTTGATTCAAGTTAACACATTCCATGAGAACCTCATGACCTTCTTGGTGGTCCTCTCATCTTTTTGGACTCTCCTCACTTTTCTATGCTAGTTCTTTCTCTACTCTTCTATGTCTTAAAGTTGGCTGGCCCAAAAGGACTCAGTCCTAACATTATGTTTTTTACCTACAGTTACTTTCTAAGTAATTTCAGGCTGACTTAATGACTTCAAATGCCTTCCACCTGCTAATCACCTTCAATGGCACATTTCCTTCCCTGAAGACTCTCAGCCTCTAGTAAGTAAATGCCCACTTGACACCTCCATCAATGCTAAAACTTTTCTTCCAAAGTACTGATGGCATTCAGCTAGGCAATTCCAATATTAACTTCTTAGTCTTTTTAAGGGACATTTCTGCTTCATTTATTTCTATTGATCAGCTTTAAAACTTGAGTTCTTTTGTGTACTGTCACTCTTTTTTTCTATTTCATTTTATTCTCTATTTTTTGTAACTTGACAGTTTATAATTGCATTAATTTATGAGGTACAAAGTGATGTTATAATTTATGAATACAATGTGGAAAAATCGAATCAAGCTCAGCAGCTTTCAGGGTTCCAGTTGACCTCCCTTGCTTGTCTCCCTTATTAATTTTTTTAGCCAACTTCTTTCCTCTTTAAGTACTTTGGATGATTTCATCCAGAATTTGTACTGTTCGCAAACTTTATATGGGCTATTACCAAATATTTTTCCATAGTTGCCATTCTCTATCTTTCCTCTAAGTAATAAAGTAAGTCATTCAGATTCCTGGTTCAGAGTTAAAACAAGTACAGGCGAAATGGCTAACACTAAACTTTTTGAGCCAGTTTCTTAGTTCTCTACTCTTACATTGATAAATTTTGTCTTATATATTTCCTACTCAAGTGAAAAGTTATGGAGTTTTCTTAGTGATTTTTACCTCTTATATTCAGTTAGTTCTCAAGTTTTTTGGTTCTAATTCACCCCCCCCACCTTCTCTCTACACTTATACTAAAATAGCTAAACTATCAGACAACTACTTTTTACTAGTCCGGCTTCCTGTTTTGAAAATTCCATGTATTGCTACTGGAATGAACTCAGAAAATGTTCAGAACAGTTTTATCAACAAAGCTAGAAAATGAAACAATGTATTATTGAAAATGATCTTTATTTTAATACCATATTATTATTGTATTGCAAACAAGTAAATTTCTTTTAAAGTAAATGTAGACAATTTTTAAAAACCTTGAATTTCCATTCTCCAAATTATTAACAGATTTGATTTGATTTTCTTAAAAACTAAACAGTTATAATAAAACATCTAATATTTGAATGTTTCACAGATTATCATTTAAATTCGTAAGTGTGATGGTATGAACAGCTACTTTGAGGAAAATGAGACATTATGGTAGCCATTGCTGATTTCCTGTCATCTTGTTTTGAAGTCCAATAATGCTTTTATTCTTTGTTTTGATTGGTTTTAGTCTGTTTTCTATTGTTTGATTTCAATATGTGTAAAGGTATGGACAGCTATTTTGAAGAGAACAAGAGACATCATGGTAGCCATTTTTGATTTTCTATTGTCTGGTTTTGAAGGCCTGTAATGCTTTCATTCTTTGGTTTGGATCGGTTTTACACTCTTTTGTTTTGTTTGAATTCATTGTGTGTGAAGATATGGACAATTATTTCGAAGAAAACAAGAGACAATATGGTATCCACTGCTGATTTCCTGTTGTTTTGTTTTGAAATCCTGTGTTGCTCGCATTGTTTTGTTCTGATCTGCTTTGTTCTGTTTTATTCTCTTTAAAATAAAAAAAGAAATTTTTCATATGCAAGTTATTTTTAGTGTTGTTTTAATTCTAAAACAACTAGTCTAAAGTGATATAATTCTTTGAAGAAGATTTCTTTAGTGGCATTAATAAAATAGTTGAAATAATTAATTTTAGGAAACTGAACCCAGAAAGCAAAATTTCTTTTTATTTTTCCTTGAGCAAATAGTCCTTTTATTGTTCAACATTTGTCAAAAATCAGTTTTGCTTTTGTTATCTCCAAATGTTGGTTTTTGTTTTTAAAAAATAAGACAAAGTAACTCCAAATATCACAGTAAACCAATAAAAAATTTTCATTCAAATATTATGTGGTATTTAGAGTCAGTTAGTGATTTCCAGCAGCCAGGGAGAAGAGGAGGGGAATGTGTGGGACTGCTGAGGAATACATGTTTCTTTCTAAGATGCTTTGTAGATACAATAAAAAAAGACCCCACTATATTGTACACTTTAAAATGATGGATTTTATGGTATATCAATTATACTTCAATTTTAAAAGTTGGTTTTGGTAACAGAATAATTCATTATGTTGATTCTAAAAGCACCTTGGGCTCCTGCCAGTTGGAAAATCCATTCAGTGATGGAGACAGGCTCCTTGGAAAACCCACACCTGGAGCATAAAGTCACTGAGTGGGTTTAACAATCTTGCCAGGAAATAGTGGTCATGCTCATTTGTGTACCGATGTGCCTGATGCCAGGGCAGATACATCCAATTTCTCCATTTATTAAGTTAGGATAATTGTAAACAAGTGAAGAACAATACAGATATGAATTGTTAATAAAAGTATGCATGAAACTTTTTAAAATTGTAAGCTATTTATATTTTAGATAAGATGGGAATATTTATTCATTTTTCAGGAAATCTAATAGCCAGACCTCTGGGAATGTTATAAAATGGCAAAACTGATCATTCTGAAGAAATATTACTAGCACAATTTTTAATGATGGCTATCTGCTTTTTTTTTTCTAGAAATCTTGCTTCAATGAGACATGTAGTTTTTCTTTTAAGTGGTATCCTTTGAGATTTAATTCTAGCTTATAAAGGAAAGCATTAGGGAAGGCAGGTATATATTTTCTAAAATATAACATTATAGTACTTTAAAAAAATTTTAGAAAAAAACAGCTTTTCTCGTGCATTTTCAATTATATATTCTATCTCTCCCCCAAGACCAATTCTTCAGGAGCACATTTACTGTCTGTAGAGGTGAGGAAGTACCCAACACTAGGGATTCCCATTCACATGAAGAAATTTGCTCTAAGGGCCATGGTCCATTACATCTCCAGGGAAGGTGCAGAAACACTTCAAGTGAAAGGTGAAAAGCTTAACATTTTCCTTGAAATCTTACTGATTTATGTTTCGGAAATTGAGAAATAGCACAGCATACTGAAATTTGTTTCACAGGTCTCCTGTGCTTTTGGTGCATATCTTCTTTCCAAATAAAGAGCCTTCCAAATCACAGTGCTGTCTTTCTAGACATGGATGAAATCAACCACTATTCTTTAATTTATGTTTGGTGAGTTAAAATGTTAACTATAGAGGTAAGTATTTGCTATTAAAATTTAGTGAAGCAAGAAGATAAATTTTTGATTCAATGTTGAATTTACTATGCACATCTATAGTTCAAAAATGACAAAGAAAGACATGGATATTGAAAAGAAACACATTTGGTATCCTATTATATTCTTCTTTTCAATGAAAATATTTATAAATAAAATCTATTTAATTTTATTGTAAATACTAAAAATACACATGGTAAGTTAACATTTCAGTTACTTAGCATGTAAAATTCCAGCAATCTCACCTATTGAGAAACAACACAAACTTGAAAATAAATGGAAGACTTTAAAGGATATGAGAAAATGTCACCAATACATATGCTTTGTTAGCATGTTTATTTATTTATTTATCACTTTATTTCAATAAGATTGATTGCCAGGGGTCTGGCAGGTATTAGGCACAGGGTGATGAACAAATATAACATTTGTAGAGAGCTTATCGAAACTCCTACAGTTTCTCAAATAAGTGCTCACTGACTAAATTTCCTTTAAAAGTTCATGAAATTTATTTAACAATGGAATTTTCTCTGGTAATACCTGATATTTAGTAGGGTACAGTGAATGGTAAATTAAACATACAGCACTATTAATGGACCATAATGCTAGACACTGACATAAAAAGCCCAAGAGTCTGGGGCCACTTAACTTAGTCAAATTTTTAGCCACTCATTTATTAAAAATCTATTTTTAGAAAAAATATACTTGTTGTTATGTTAAAGAATAAAGGCAATATAAACAAAGCATGATGAAGTATTTTTAAAATGTGGCCATTGAATATTCTATTTTTATCCAAATTTTAAATCTGATGAAATCTGTGGCATTACATTTAGTGAAGAGATTTTCAAAGAATTTCCAGCATTGTGCTTTAAAATATGTCATGAATCTCAATATATTTGTTGATTTTTATTTTTAGCATTTTCTTAATGTTGATTGCTTCCCTGTTTTTATACTAAAGCTCTTACAATAATATTTTCATAGTATTCTGGGTTGCTTAATGTAAATTATATGCTGTTTTAAAGATGAACACTTCCATTTTTTTTGCCACACAATATTTGTATTTAAAAATGTCTTTGTGAAGTACAATATTAAGAACATTCAAGAAGATGGTGGAGTGGTACACAGCAACAAATCAGCTTCTCCAAGATTTGGAATCCAGACACTGTAAAATAACAATTTGGGGAAGTAAAGAGGTGAATTCCCAGGACCCAGGAAGGATCTGATGGGAAAATCATACTCTATGGAGAAATTGATGAGACCAATCACAGTTCACAGAAAGGAAGGGGCGATCTCCACTTTCTCTCCAGCTCCTGGCTCATGGGAAAGGAAGATGGAACCTAAAGAGATACAGTGGAAGTGAGCAACTCCAGAAGCTTTTGGGGAAAAACTCACAGTGGAATGTAGTAGCTGTGGACTCTGTATGCTTGTGAGTGACTCCAGTCCAAACATCGGCCATATCTCTGGAGAGAGTGCTTGGTCAGATGCTCTTCTCTGGAGGGGCCAGCGGAACCTGGAACTGAAAGCAGCCTCAGGGTTGCCAGTGTTAAACTCACACGGTGGCTGTGTGAGGGACAACCTCAGGAGAAGTCCATGACCTAGGACCCATGGTCAGGTCACTAAAAGACACCAAGAATATTATAAGCTAAATGACGGGGGCCCCACTCCCATGACCAGAGACTAAGTTTGTCTTGAATGTCTATGAATTTCAAAGTCTAGAACCAACACCCTGCACTAATCCCACTGCTAGCTTACTGGTGATTACGCAGCACAGATCTGGGCTCTGACCAGCTCTTTGTCTACCAATGAGAGCAGATTCACACCTTGAATTGTACACTGCCACAAATTTAGACCTCAGA
Organism: Dasyprocta punctata; assembly: GCA_004363535.1. Classification (NCBI taxonomy): domain Eukaryota; kingdom Metazoa; phylum Chordata; class Mammalia; order Rodentia; family Dasyproctidae; genus Dasyprocta; species Dasyprocta punctata. The sequence continues at coordinate 49,702 of RJWM01003098.1, read as the reverse complement.
AGATAGATACAGGCTTGAAATCACAGGGGAAGTTTTTTCTTTTCTTTTCTTTTGCTTTTGTTTTCTTTTTATTGTTTTGTTCTTCTGAACAGTGTCTTTAGTTTTTGTTTGTTTTGTTCTTGCTTTAATTTGGTTCTTTCTTCCCTCGTGTCTTCTTAACGCATTTCCTGAGGTTTGGGTAATTTTCCTTTTTCCTTCAACCTTGCTTCTAATCTATATTTCTTCTTCTTTTTTTAATATATCTTCTTTTATCTCTCTATTTTTCCTCTTCTTCATTTTAAATTTTCTCCTCTTAATTACTTCTCCCTTATATCCTCTCTGTATAATATCTTTTTCTTTATCTTTTTTTATATTCTATCTTTGACAGCTTTTTATTCTACCTCTACCTAATTCTATAGACCTAGTTCTATAACCTATTATTTCTCAATAAGATCTTTTGACCCATTTCTGTCTTCCTTCTCGTATCTCAGAGTTTAAAGTTTCGAAGTTTTTCTGTTGCATTCTTCCACTCTCAAATCCTAAATCTTTAATAGTATAACCATAAACCTATGTTAATCTTTTGCTAGTTAACTATCTACTAGTTTTGAATTCTTTTCTACAATTAGCAGAGATCTGTTTTGTTTAGTACATATTAGGTATAATACTTGGGCTGCCTTAATGTTTACATCATAATTAATGGTTCTGTCTCTATGGGTAAAGGTTGTACATAACTGATTCTCATGGTTTGTTAATATTTAATTTGTCTTGGGCAGTACTACTGTAGCTATTTCACTAGATATTAACCAAGTCACATAGTTGTTGCTGTTTCTCTGCAAGCAACACTCAGATTGCCTTTGTGACATTAAAAATACTAGAGTACATTCCCAAAGAAGTTTATTGCTGGCCTAACTACACTGCATCTTCCTTTCTCAAAATAACTGAGGTGGTTAAATCTTGAGGCTGTGGCAAAGGACTATAGTTATCCACACCCAAAGTACATCTCTGAAAAGTGAGTAAAGAGATCTCCATACTAGCAACAAAGTCTTTTCACTGTAAGAATTTGCAAACCTTAGCATGAGAGAAAATGAACAAATGAACAAAAATAATAGAAACATAGGAAGAAAAAGCAATAAAATACCCAACTCCCTCAAAGTCAGTCAGGTGGCACCAGGGGCAGAAAAGCATAAACCACCCAATTGAATTAATCAAAAGCTAGCAAAAGAGGTCAGAATACAGCTCAGAGAGGTACCCAGTGTAATTACAGAAACTATAACTAAGTGTGTAATGGAAGGAATAACCAAAAAGATGCAGGAGCTCTCAGAAGACACCAATAGAAGCTAGGTGAGCTAAACAGAATGATATAAAATGTGGATGACTAGTTCACTAAAGAATTAGAGTGCATAAAAAAGAGATTAAAAATCACATTAAAAATATAGGCAACAGCATGGGCCAATATGAGTACAATTTTAGAAATAGAAGACAATACCTTTGAAGAGCAACTACTCAAAGACACCTTAAAAACAGCAAGAGAAAATGAAAAATTAATCTAACGACTGTTAGATAATGCACAGAAGAGTAATCTAAAAATAATTGGAATAAAACAGAAGACAACATCAATGAAATAAAAAACCTATTCATAGAAATAATGGCAGAAAATTCCTTAAATACAGAAAAATAAATAAGTATATAGATAAACGAGTGTTGTGGTTTGTGTCTAGATGTCCCCCCAAAGCCTCATACAGTCTTAGGCTTTTTCAGAGGAGGCTGAATCTAGAGTGTCTGATGCTGGAATTAAGGGTGTGTGATTGCTAAATCACTCTACTGATTGGTTTGGCACTGCCCTAATCCCAACAGTCTAGATATGGTATAAAATGGGCAGAAAGATGCTGTTAAACTCTTTTGTTGCTTTTGCTGTCTTCTGCCACCATGAACTTTTGCCCATCTGCCATGTGCCAGGCTGTCTTGGAGCTAGCAAATATGAACTGAAACTTCTCCAGTGAGCTAAGTGAACCTTTTCCCCTTTAAATTTGAGCATTAGGTATTTTGCCTCACCAGCGAGAAAAGTAATGAAGACAGTGACGCATATAGAATACCAAATAGCCATGGCTAAAAAGAGAACCTCTCCATGCCACTTTATACATAAAATTCACAAAGCCCATCATAGGGACAAAATTCTAAAAGCTGTGAGAGAAAGGCAATGAATCACATATGAAGGTAAACCTATTAGAATCACAGTAGACTTCCAAACACAAAACAAAGATCAGAAGGACTTGGAGTGAAGTGTTTGGAGCCCAAAAAGGTAACAACTTTCAACCCCAACTTGTGTATCTTGTACATTTTTTTCCTTTAAAATCGATGGAGAAATAAAATATTTCCATGAGAAGTAGCACCTCAAGTAACACATGACCACCAAATCAAGGATCTCCTAGAAAGGGACAGCGAAGCCAAAAATCTCAGTAAGTCAGAAAGAAAGAATCCACCTGGCAGGATGAGTAGCTAAGCAAAAGAGGAAAATGAGGAAATCAGCCACAGTAAAATAATACAATGACAGGAACAAGTCAATACCTCTCAGTAAAGACTCTCAATGTGAAGGGTCTGAATTTCCCAATCAAAAGACACAGATTGGCAGAATGAAGTGAGAAAGAAATCTCAGCAATATTCAATATACAAGAAACACATTTAATTGAAACAAAATACTCACTGATTAAAAATTAAAGGATAGAAAACACTATTTCATATAACGGGAAACCAGAAAAAAGAAAGAGTCATTATCGTAATTTCAGACAAAGTGGATTTGAAGCTAAAACTGGTCAGAAGACACAGAGAAGGTGAGGAAAGAATTCAACAGGAAGAGTTAACAATTATAAATATCTACTCATCAAATACTGGTGTACCCAACTTCATAAAACAAACACTAATGGACACAAAAATTCGTATATACCCTAGTGCAGTTGTAATGGGGTACCTCAATACCCTCCATCACAAATGAACAGATCAACTAGACAAAAAAAATCAATAAATAAATATCAGAATTGCACCAAACCTTTGAACAAATGGACTTAATAGATATCTACGAAGTGTCTTATCCAACAAAAAGAGAATACACGTTTTTCTCAGTAACATATGGGGCTTTCTCCAAAATAGACCATACAAACTTAGTTCATGAATGCTTGTTTTTAAACAATTTGGTTTGCAAACTAAAGCACTTGGCAAAATTTTGTTTTTGTTTGCAAACTACATTGGGAGACAAACATGATCATTGCTATCTTTCCTGCACAAACACAAATGTAGTTATAATTCTCAAAATCATGGAACAAATTAAATTCATGAAGTGAGGTATTAGCCAATAAAGCTTGCTAGTAAATGTAAAAGAATTGAAGTCATACCAAGTGTATTATCAGATCATAATGCAACAAAACTAGAATTCAATGGCAAAAGAAACTACATAAACTATGCAAACACATGGAAATTAAACTATACTGTCTTGAATAATCAATGGGCCACAGATGAAATCAAAGAAGAAGTTAGATAATTTCTACAATTAAATGATAATGCCAGTATGACATACTAGAACCTATGGAACTAAATGAAAGTAGCCTAAGAGAGACATTCATAGCAGTGAATTTTCACATCAGGGAAACTGGATGACCTCAAGGGATTAACCTAATCATGCACCTAAGGTCCTAGAAAAAGAACACTCCAAGCTCAAAGCCAGTACAAGGAAGGACAGTATAAAGATAAGGGTAGAAATTAATGAAATTGACCTAAAATATAAAGAATCAGTAAATTAAAGATTTAGTTTTTTGAAAGATTAAACAAAATCGACAAACCCTTAGCTAATCTTAAAAAAATTAGGAAAGAAAAGACCTACGCAATAAGAATTAGAAAAGGTGAAATCACAATGGATTCTGCTGCAGTCCAGATTACCAGTGTCTATTTTGAGAACCTGTACTCGAATAAAAATGAAAATTCCTAAATACAGACAAACTTCCAAAGCTGAACCAAGAAGATACAAAAATCCTGAAGAAGCCAATATTAGTCAGTGAAATTGAAAAATTGAAAAAAAAAAAAAACACTACGAAGTCCAGGTTTTAATGTATTCACTGCCAAATTCCACAAGAAATTTAGAGATGTAATGCCAGTACTCCTCAAACTCTTTAATGAAACAAAGGGAAGCAGTATTCCCAAACTCATTCCAAGAAGAAAGCATTATACTGTTTCCAAACTAGAAAATGACCCAACCAAAAACAGAACTACAAACTAATCTCTTTAGTGAACACAACTGCAAATATCCTCAATAGGATACTGGCAAACAGAATGAGCAAGTCATTAAAAAAATCATACATCATGATGAAGTAGGATTCATTCCAGGGATGCACGTTCAACATATGCGTGTCAATAAATACACTACATGAACAGAAGCAAGAACAAAAATAACACAATCATCTCAATAAACACAGCAAGTGCATTTTATAAACTCCAACATACAGTCAAGATAAAAACATTGAAGAAAATAGGTGTAGAAGGTTTTTATCTCAACCTAATAAAAGCCATCTATGACCAACCAACTGTCAACATCATAGTAAATGGAGAGAAGAAGGCTTTCCCTTACGATCTTGAGATGAAGATATCCACTATCACCACTTCTGTTTCATAAAGTTCTTGAAATGTTAGCTAGAGTAATTTGAAAAGAGGAATAAATAAAAGGGATAGGGATAGGGACAGGGAAGAAAGAAGCTAAATTATTATTTGCTGGTGATATGATCCTATAATGGAAGACCCCCAAAACTCCATCAAAAGATTAGAACTAATAGCCAAATTTGGCAGTATAGCAGGATACAAAGTCAACACTTAAAAACCAATAGTATTTCTGTACACCAATAACAAATGCGCAGAAATGGAAATTATGGAAGCAGTGCCCTTCACAATAGCAACAAGAAAAGTTAAAGACTTAGGAATTAACCTAAACAAGGAAGTAAAAGACCTCTACAGTGAAAACTGTAGTTCTTTGAAAAGGGAAATTGGAGAGGATATTAGAAAATGGAACTATATCCCCTGTTCCTTGATAGGCAGAATGAAATATGTGGATTTAATGTAATCCCAATCAAAGAATCAATAACATTTCTTTAAGAACTGGAGAAAGAAATCCTAAAATTCATATGAATCCAGAAGACACCTACAATAGCAAAAGCAATTCTGGGTAGCAAGGATGAGTCTGGGGGCAACACGATTCTGGAATTCGAGTTATACTATAAAGCTGTTGTGATAAAAACAGTATGATATCGGCAAAAACCCAAATCAAAACCAAACAAAAACAAAAGCAAGAATAACACCCCCCAAACAGATTCATGGATCAATGGAACAGAATTGAAGACAGATAAATAACTCCAGGCACAGTCAGCTATGTTATTTTTGACAAAGAGGCCAAATCTCTTTGCTGGAAGAAAGATAGCTTCTTTAACAAATGGTGCCAGGAAAATTGGCTACCTATATGCTGAAGGCTGAATCTAGATCCATATCTTTCACTATACATTGAACTGAAGTCAAAACGTGTCAAAGATGTAAACATTAGAATGAAAACACGTAATCTACTGAAAGACAAAATGGATAAAACTCTTGATAGGAGTGCAGGCAAAGATGTTATGAACAAAACCTGGTTGCAGAAGAAATAATAACAAGAATCAATAACTGGCATCACATCAAATTAAAGAGCTTATTCACAGCAAAAGAAACCACTAACAGAGTGAATATATAACCTACAGAATGGGAAAAGTTTTGCCAGCTACTCCTCAGACAAAGGTCTAAGACCTACAGTATGCAAAGAACTCCAAAAAATTAGACACCTTAAATGCAAAGACCCATTCAAAAATGGGGATCTGAAATGAATGGACACTTCTCAGATGAAGAAGTACAAATAGTCACAAAACACATGAAAAATTGTTCTATGTCGTTGGCCATTCAAGATATGCAAATTAAAACATGAGAGATTCCATCTCACTCCAGAAAGACTGGATACCATCAAGAAATTAACGAATAGCAAATGCTGGTGAAACTGTGGAGAGAAAGGAACCCTTCTGAGTTGTTGGTGGGACTGACTATAAACTGATATAACCACTTTGGAAATAAGTATGGAGATTCCTCAAAAAGCTAGAACTAGAAATTACAATTTGGCCCAGCTATACCTCTTCTAGTATCTTTACAAAAGAGTTAAAGACATCATACCACAGTGATGTATGAATTTCCATGCTTGTAGAAGCATAGTTCATAAAAGCTAAATCTTGGAAATAATCTATATGTCCATCAACAGATGAATGAATTTAAAAATATGATATTTATGTACAATGAAGTATTACTCTGCCATACAGAAGGATAAATTTGAGTCATTTGTAGGGGAAAAGGTTGCATCTTGAGACCAAGTTAAGTGAAATAATTTAGACAAATAACAAATTTAAACATCATATGGTTTCTTTGTATGAAAAAGTCAATATGAAAACACAGATAAAAGGAAAAAGAAAAAGAAGGTACTGCAACCCAGTGCAGACAGTGTCTAAAAGTGTACCTTGACTTGTTACAATTGTTTTATATGTTTTATATATTCTTTGCTCTATTATTCTGGCTTTAAATATGTATATGTGATAGTTAACTTTATAAGGGATTGTTAAATAAATAAATGAACTTGATACTAGCAAAATAAAAGGGAGATGGAGGGAGGAAAAAAAGGGATTTGAAATGTGTTATGTATGTGTACCAATTCTCTACAGTGAGTATAATCATTATATACTGCAAACATGAACTAATAAAAGTCAAAAAGGAAAAAGAATAAAAAAGAAATACAATACTGAGATTAGTATATTTGCCATTATTTTAGGATTTTAAGTTGACTTCTCTGTATGTATTTTGTTTGCCATGCCTTTTTTCAGATCCCTTAGTGCCATGCTACAAACCCAAAAGACTCTCAGGAAATGATTGTTTACCAAATGCGAGTTAATTGAGAGTAGGCCACTGCAAAATGAAATGCATGTTCCACCAAAAGAAACCAGTGCATAAATGCTGAGCGCAGAGGAAATCTCTGAATTGTGAAAATGTGACACACAGCAGGTGATGTTTACCTTCTGACCTTCAGTGATGCCAGTCACCGGAATTAACAGGTTGGTTTTTGCTGAGCACAAAGCAATTTCTGTGCTAACTTTTCACACAGGGCCAAAGAGTAAACTGAAAAGCAGAAAGTGGCTTTGATATTCCGAGCAGCACAAAGACATCATTGAATTGTTTCTCTCCGTGCTGTATAGGAAGTGTTTAGCTCCTTTGTGACTCTTAAAACAGGCTTTTTAATTATTCGTTTACAATGGTGGATATTTGCCATATTTTTCTAGATTTTTCTTGGCTTATTTTAATAGATAACACTTGAGCAGCTAACCAATGGTTTCAGCTTTCAGATTTCGGAAGAGATTATTTAAAGGTTTGAAGATTTATTACCAGTAGGCGAATGCCCTTATAGCCTCTGGGAATTACATTTTCCTGAGCAGTGTTAAAAAGATGCATTTATTTAGGTTAATTACCTTTACATATGCGTTTTTATTTTTTACTAGTTGCTATTTAATTCAGTGCTAACACTTGTGATATATGAAGGGTGAATTTAGGGAGGGAGGAAAGATTCATACAAAAATTATGATAATAGGTAAAGATGGAATTAACAAATGATTTCTCTAGTAGAGAAATAAATGTCCCAAAAGTTCCAATGAAGAACCAGTTCATGGAATGAAGCAGTCATGCAGTTTTCCAAGAAGTGATGAGACTTTAAATAAATGGGAGCAGTTGGACATGATTGTTTAGCCAGGGAGGAGTGAAAGGGAAACACTTTATTCAGACGTAAGGAGTAAAATTTAGGTTAGATAAAGTCTTAGAAGTCATCAGCTCCAACCATTTCAGTGGTGCCCAAACCTCTTCTAATTGTGGTCTTTTTTGAAATAACTCTTAAAGTGCTCCTTCAAGCTCAACCAGTCGAAAAGCACCACTGATTTCTTTTTCAAAATGCCACTCCCATCCATCTCCTCTTCTCAGACTTGTAGCTGCCACGGCAGCTGTAGTTTTTACTGTTTTGTGCTTAGTTTGCTATAAGAAACTTCCAACTGGTTTCTTACCTCTAGTACATCCCACTTCAAATGTATGCACTTCGGAAAAAATGGCCCTGAAATACCTCTTTTCATCATATCATCAACCACAGAGTGCAGAATTGTCTTAAAAGCCTATTCTGTCATTTAAGTCTCTCTAGTTACTGAACACGACTGCAATCTCCCCATCACATCCCCACTCCACAGAAAGAGCCTCTCTTAGCAAGGTTAATCTATGCTTTTCTCCACACATGTCATGGCCATTCCAGACTTGGTGATTCTCACCCCATAACTGTATTCCAGCATTTAAAGTGCACACTAATCTTTTCCTCATCATGCAAATTCACATCTTTATTTGAAGGTACATTGTTTTCCTTTGTGATATTACCCAAGACTATGCCAGTGGCTATGAATTGTTACATCCCCAAGGTCCTGGAATACTATTTTCTTGACTTAGATGGTACTTATCTCTCTTGCTATTTAACTATTTCATATTGGCCTATGTTTTCTCCTTGCTGGCTTCTCCAAGATAAATACTCAATGTTGAAAATATTTATTCGAATATTACACAATGTCTAACTGAACTCTGCACTTAGGAAGTGCTCAATTAAGTACTTAAATGTTTAATATCAAATGGAAAATGAAGTTAGGTCCTCGAAGGTAAAACCAAACTTGGAGAACTCTGGAAAATATTTTTTGTTGCTGATACATGAACAAGTAAAGGTCAGCGATTTCTGAGTTTGGACATCAGGTTTCGCACTAAAATTTAAACCCAAAATGTAAAATAGATACAAAATGTGTGATCACTCTTCATTTGAAGGTTTGTGATGACAATTTTGTCAGCCAGCAACAGAAGGGTCTTTAATCCCTGGCATTATAAACAAATAAAAATTTCCTTTTGCTCTGAGGGTTTTTCTACATTCTCTTCCCTTTTCATGAAAACTCATTGAATTGAAGAACATCTTCATGAAAGCAGTCTTTATTCTCTTTCCACAAAGTCACTTTGGGTAATGAACATGCATTAGTTTAATTTTCCTTATTGTCTGAAGCTATTTCTAGAGTTAATTCACATATTTATCCCTTCAGCATTTATGGAGGACCTGATACAGTGTGTATTACAGGACCTAAGGAAGAGGCTGAAGATGTGACAGGGAATAAGCACAAACTGATTTTGCTTTTGTGGTACTTCTCGAATAGCCAAACTGACATTTAATTGAATTAGATGTCATTGTGACATCAAACTAATTATATTTCAAATATAAAATCTACTGCTACTTGAAAATTTATGATCGTGTAATATCTCTGATGTGAACCTAAAAACATATTTACAATTTGGGAAATAATTACTCCCTAAAAGTAAAATAATGTTAAGGCTTTTCTCAGTAGGAATCAATTTGCATTGCTTTTCTTTGTCTTTCTTTTTCAAATCTACCAGTATGTAATAAAACATTGAAATACTTGAAAGATTTTAAAATAGACTAAGATCTAATTATAGGAATATGGCTATCTACCTTGGGAAAAGCCCTCTATCTTATCTAATGAAACAATTTTATGTATTTAAGTATGCAAGCATTATAAGTGGGTTAAAATTTTTTATATTACAAAACATATTTTCTGTGCCTTTATTCCTGACTCTAGGTCAATTCATGTTTCATCCTCTCTAACTATCCATCTTCTGTAAAATGTCCCTAGCCTAATTCAAATTTCAGTCTTTCTAAGAACCACTTCGGTGCTTCCAGCAAAAATGACCCAGCAATAGAGTGCATTTTTAAGCATTGTTTCATTAATTGTTTCATGGCTATGACTTTTTAACCCAACCTAATTTTAGAACTTCTAAAGGTGGAAGATGATACCCCACCTTCTGCCAATTGGATAAAGGAAAAAACATCCTGTCTCTTACAGCATGTTATATAATATGGTGATGATATGTGTTTTTTTCACATCTTATATCCTATGTTAGGCCAAATCGACAAGTAGTTTGATAAATCTAGGTATATTAAAGATGCATAACTTGTAAACAAAAAAGTTTCATTTATCTCACAATTTTGCAGACTGATAATCTAAATATCATGGTACCAGTTCTAGTGAGGGCCTCCCTCTGTGGCCACATCATGTCATAATGTCATTTATAGTAGAGTACCATTATGGTGGGGGCATGTGAGAGAGGAAAAGATCATATGGAGAAGCAGGGAACCAGAGACCAGGGAGGGGCCAGTCTTGCTCTTTTGCAACAAACCCCAGTTATAACTAACCGGGGTACCTTAATCCCTTTTGAGGGCAGCACCCTCAGTGACCCGCTTCCCTTCCACTAGAGCCTGTGTCTCGAAGATCCTGATATCTCTCACACCGCCACACTGAGCACCAAGTTTCACACATGAACCCTTGGGGATGTACTTAAAACATGCCCAAATCAAAGCTCTAGAATTACAATTATACTTCTTAGGTATAATATATCCAAAAGGGGCAAGAAGGAAACAGATTAATGAAGAATCAAAAATTATTTTTAATAATAGCAGTAATAACATTCCCATAACAGGATTATTCTTAATAGAATGGATCATACTTTTCCTCTAGTACAAAGAAAATCAAGACTTCAGTGGAAAAAGATAAACATTTGCTGTTTAGTTTCCTAAACTATAACATCTGCAAAGGTAGTTTCTAGAAAACCAACTTGGCTTACAAATTGTTACCTTTATTGACCTCATTAATCTATGTGATCTCAAGAGGTACTTCTTTAAAATGATCTGTCTTCAAAATAAGAAAATACCTAAGCTTTTCCAAATCTTAGTAAAATAGATAGTCAAGATCAGCATGTGCCTTTGCCAGTCTGACAGGAGAAGACAAGCCAGATGACATATATTCTCTTTCATGCTTATGTTTATGTGATTGTCATATAATTGTGTTCTAAAAATTATACACACCTAAACACTAGATAGTCTGGACAGTGTTACTCAAATGATTAGAGATGAGACATTAACAACTTATGAAGTACATCTACAACAAGTACACTCTACCTTAATTTTATTAAAAGGTAACAATTTAAATAAGGATTCGTATCATTTGACATCTTATAACTAGACAAAGGTAACCAAGAGATAAAATAAAGGTTCAAATGTATTTCAGAAATGATAACAGAAAACCTAATAAAATGTTACGTTTGTTAAGTTAAAATGCTATTTCTCTTGATTTCAATTTTTCCTTGTCAAACTTCCTATTATTTGTTAACATTCTGCAGAAGTTTGATTTCTGAGATAACCATGACTAGTCAAAAATATGACAGTTGTCTCACCATAAAATAAAAGCTTAGCATATGTCAGTGGTGGGGACTACCAAATTTAAATGTGAGAAATACGCTAAAATATCTTACTGGGTTTTCAGAAGTATAAACGACACATTCCTATTCAGGTAACATAAAGCTTTCACTGGAGGAAATATTTCCACAGCTTTAAGCACTCAAGTGATAGACTTGTACTAGTTCTAAATGCATGGTGCATGTGCTAAGGACGTTGTCTTCAGAGTCTGCTCGTGCTTTTTCTGTAAACCAGACAGCAGTCTTTCGGTTGTCAGTTATCTTACAGCACCATAATTAGTATGAGCTGTTGAAAGACTAGTCTTGGTTAATATTTATACACGTGTCTATTTCAGCAGCCACCCAGTTGTGAACAAATGTAAACAAACCTTTGGCAAACTCGGTGTAAGGCGGTCTTTCATTTTGCACGCACTTAAACCATTTTGTGGTGTAACTACATGCATTATTTATAACTTCCTCCTGTGCTGTGCTGATTCGAAATGAGCTCAGAGTCTGCTGTTTACAGGCAAAATCTCTTAATACAGGCTTTTATAACAGAGGGCCTGAGCAAGGCTGACAGGGTATCACTAAGCAGTAATCAAGGACAGACGTCTCGGATGACGCGTGGAGGGGCCGCTTGCCTTTTGTGCAGCTCAGCTGCTCTTAACACGAGCCTCAGTTTTGTCGTCACTGCCGTTCTGAGCTCTGTCTCCAGAACAAACTTGCATTTGGAATCGGTGGATTGTATCTCTTTGGGGACCACAGAGAGCATCTCTGTTCCCACAAGGATGTTTCAGCTCAGCAGTCCGCACCTGAGGCTCAGGCAAAGCAGAACCCCTACCACGATGCCACCTGTAGTCACCAGCTGCTGCGGTGGTTCTGAGTCTAGGACATTTCTGTGCCACCAGCGTTTAATCTAACTTCTGCATTTAACCGAGAATACTTGTAAAATACATGAGGTAGTTGTTGGTTGGCATTAGATCCTGATGCTCTGCTGAGGTAAATAGTTTCTATTACACTATTTGTGCGTATACAGATGTCTATGTGTATGGAGGTTTATTCCTTTTGAAATCTGAAACTGGCCATACTCACTTCAGAATGGAGGACATTGTGTGTGCATGTGTGTGTGTGTGTGTGTGTGTGTGTGTGTGTGTGTGTGTATAGCATGTGTGTTTGCGAATGGCAGTACTTTGTGTATTAACTTTTTTATTAGTATATGGATGAGTATATTCATCATGGGGTATTGCTACATATACGTAGCACATCTCGATATTTTTTACTTCCCCCTCCCTCCCCTCCCTTTCATCTTCTCACTTCCCCAGGTTTCCGCCCTAAGGAGGTTTTAGAAACAGTCTCCTTGGGTCACCGGAATGCATCTTTTTGTCTTTTGCAGGTGCGGCATTCTCAGGCTCGGTGTGTGCCCTCATCGTGCCGTGGAGATTTGGGAACGTGGGGATGAAGTGAAGGTGCGGACAAGACAAGGGCAAAGTCAGCAGAGACCATCAACAATTAAACGCTCAGGAGCAGGTTGCCCATTTAACTGTGACCTGAAGTGGAATTTATAAAATGCAGTCAAAATATAGACCTCATAGGAAGTGGCTTTTACTCTATTTGTGTGTCTCTGTTAGTGTGAGTGTGCATATGTGTGTGCGTGCGTGTCTGTTACCTGTCTCCTATCGGTGTTTATTGACATTTAAATTATTTATATTTTCCATTGAAATAACTTGAATATGCCCTTTTTCTTGTTTTATAGCACCAGTGTCCACTCCAATCTCTTTCACACTGAATTTGGAATACGGACAACTATGGCATAGATGTACAAGCTTCATAAATGGTCTGTATTTTCTCAATTCTTGTAATGATAAAACAATATACAAACTGTGGCAACAATAATGTAGTAGACATATTTGATTGTAGTATTTATTTTAGGAACAAAGATAGACTATTCTATAAATTATTCTTTTTTTTTCGTGAGACAACGAATAAAATGACCTTAAAGAATCTCTGGAAATTATCTTACACCAGCACTCTCCTTTTGAAAACAAGATTAGAGGCTTGTATCTGTTGGTACTCTAGCAAGAAGCATAATGTCTTGCTGAAAAATAGTTCATATTCATAGTATGAATGAGTAAGTAAATATATTCTCTTTCTTTACTATATACATACATCCATTCATAGTATGAATGAATAAATAAGTGGACATATAAGCAAGCGAATCCCTGATTTTTGATTTTCAGAAAGGAGAGTTGTTAAGCCTACAAACAAATGAGACAGAGATAGTAGTAGTTTTTCTGGAATCAACTATTTTAATGAGCACAGTTACAACAGGTGGTCCTTCATTTTGCTCACTGCGTGTCCTAGATTAATATTTCCTAATTAAAGATCTTCTGTTTCGCCTAACGAATTCCTATTTTAACTTAATGCACCCTCATTGTGTAAGCAAATTCTCCAATGACATCCAGCTGCTCTTTGCCTGGAATTTGAGTACAGAAACAAATTACATGCTTAAAATGGATTAGGATGTTTCACCACACATTGGTCTGGAATGAATACTCTACTAGAAGCAGACACTCCTAATTAGAATGTGCTCTTATGGCAAGGAATTTGATTAGAAATGAAAAAGTTATAAATTCTTTATAGGAAGAAATTGTCTGATAAAGTTTAAAATTATCTATATTTAATGGGTATTCTCTCTGCTTTTTAAACTTACAATGTTTCTGATGCTAAAGCCTGGGTTACAAAGGTATAGTAATAAGTCTGCAAAAATTAAGGTGGTTACCAGAAAATACAGTAAAGATATTGTAAGTTTTAGCTTCAAAAATAAAGGCACTGTTTAGAGAGTGTTCAGAAGCAGTCATTTCTTCTGCAACTGGTCTGCATAATTCTTTAATGGCACACATATCAATTTCCCTTCTTTTTAAAATTACTGAAATAGAAGTGCAAGTCTAAAACACAGTAAGATGTCAATTCACGTGTGTAAGGATGGCTACACACACACACACACAAATCAAAAGGCAACAAATGTTAGGAAAGTTGTGGGGCAAAGGAAGACTTGTACACTTCTGGTTGGAATGTAAATTGGTGTGGCCTCTATAGAAAGCAGTATGGAAGTGTCTCAAAAAATTAAAAATAGAATTACCATATGATCAAGTTTCATAAAAGGATTTTGCCAAACTCCAGAGCTGGATATATGTTCAGATTTGTCCCAAATGATGTGTGTGCTGCTCTTCATACTCCTTATTGGTCAATCATTACATGTGAGCTGCTCTGGGAAGAGGTATGACTTTGGGGAAAACAACAGGCTTTAACAAAAATAATCCTCAAAAGGAGCTAAGAGATAAAAGCCATCTTCCAATAACACTCCCACGTAAGCATGAGATATTTGGGTTAGGAGAACAGAGTTGGTTTTCTGGCTCATGGCAACAGAGTGAGTAAGCAACACAACCTCAGGAGCTGTCTGAATGCATCCCTGGGGGTTCTGATAGGTTTGCTCTGCATGCTGGGTTACTGCATTGGAAAAAGCTTCAAGGAGGGAGTGCTAATCCCAAGTATAGATGGAATTTTTACATGTAAAAGTGGATGAAATAAGAGGTTATGTAAGGCAAGGAAAGAGCAGAAACACAAGATTTAAGTGAAGTTTTACTTTTAAAAACAATCTTGCACTCTATAGCGAATGATCTTTTCTCCCTCCTAACCTATGTATAAAATTGACACTGCCAGAGTAATTGAAATTTCTAGGTTTAAATACCTCCTGGATTTAAAGCCTCTTTTCTCCATCATTGTAAGTTTGTGCTTCAGTGAGTATTTGAATTTTCTGAGATTCTTTTAAATATTATAATTAGATATGAAACTTCAAAGGGGGAGGTATTTATGGCAAAGAAAAGTTTTTATTGATAGCAACTTCACTTGTATCAGATCATACGCTTAGTTAGCATTGTCGGGATGGGTCAAATCAGAACAGTGGACAATCAGGAAACCAAGCAGACTTGAAAGGTCAAAAAAAGAAAAAAAAACAGCAAATACTGCACTGCCATGTGAGAATAAGATTTGGAATTGATTATTCAGGAAATCAGTACAAAGACATATGCTCTCAACATTTGGCCTGAGAATCAGACAGTAGTCTATGGGGTCAGCACAGATGTGGTCCTTAAAAATACAAGCCAATTGTAATTTTAGAATATTCATCTTACCAATTGTCAAAAAGCCTAGATATTCAGCAATGAGGAATTAGTAAATATTCACGAAGAGCAACCCAGTCAATTTATTCCGGAGTCCAAAGGTAGTACATATGGTTAGAAGGTTAAAGGGTGATAGATGAAAAATAAGGGGTCAAGTTTCCTAGCAAGTAATCAGTTAATATGAAAAGGGTGGCATATAGGGCTCCTGAGCCAGAATATCAGAGGGGGAAAAAGTCTAAGAATGTGATTTTTAGACTGAGACATTGAATGACTGACATATGCCCATGGAGCCTAATCCTGACCTATGATCAAGGTCTGCATCAGGTTGGCCGTAGGAGGCCCCCAGTATGACCCTGCCACCTGTTAGTCACATCTTCCTGTAGTCCCTTCCTGGCAAGAATAACTCACTTCTAGCACAATATAACAAAGGAAGAGAAAGAGCACTCCATGGTTAAATTGCATGAGATACTAACTTCTATTTTGGTGCTATACTCTTTACTCTAGTGTCTCGTTCACTGGCTCCGATAAAGTTAGCTGCCCAACAAAGAGGTCCTCACGACATAGAACCAAAGGTGGATTTTGACCATCAGACACAAGGACCTGACTGCTGGGTCCAACATCTTGCAAGGTATTGCTTTCAATCAAACCTGCACAAGCTTGGTTGAGTGTGTTTGTACTTGTGTCTGCATCTTTTAATCTGTTTCACTGATCCTCAGATCTGTTTTTTTGGTCAGTATCATACTGATTTTATCACAGTATCTTTGTATTATAGCTTCAAGTCTGGGATTGTGATGACTCCTGCCTTGCCTTTGTTGCCCAGAATTGCCTTTGTTATTCTAGATCTCTTCTGGTTCCAAATAAATTTTAGGAATGTTTTCCCTACTTCTGGGAGGCACATTAATGGTATTTCCATCAGGATTGCATTAAATTGCATAACAATTTTGGGAGTATGGCCATTTTCACTATGTTGGTTCTCTTTATCCATGAGCAAGGGATATTTTTCCATTTTCTGATATCCTCTTCAATTTCCTTTTTCAGAGTACTGTAATTTTCAATGTAGAGATATTTTACTTCCTTTGTTAGACTGATTCCTAAATATTTCATTTTTTTGGATGCTACTGTGAAGGCTTTTGTTTCCCTAATTTTTCTCTCGGTGAGTTTGTTGTTTGTGTACAGGAGTACTATTGATTTTTGAGTGTTGAGTTTACATCCAGCTGCACCATCGAATTTGGTTATTAAATCTAGGTGTCTTTTGGTGGAATTTTTGGGGTCTCCTATATAGAGTATAATGTCATCTGCAAATAATGATAATTTAATTTCTCCCTTTTCTATCCTTCTTGCTTGTTTTTCTTTCTCTTATCTAGTTGCTCTGGCTAATGTTTCCAGAACTATATTGAACAGGAGTGGTGATAGTGGGCATCCTTGTCTTGCTTCTGATTTTAGAGTTAAAGCATTCAGTTTTTGTCCATTTAGTGTAATGTTGGCTGTTGGTTTGTCATAGGTGGCTTTTATCAGATTGAGATAAAGATGATATATCCTGATTTTTTTTTTATCATGAATGAGTGCTGAAGTTTATCAAAAGAATCTGCATCTATTGAGATGATCATGTGATTTTTGTCTTGGCTCTGTTGATATGATGTATTACATTTTTTGATTTGTGTATGTTGAACCATCCTTGAATTCCTGGGATGAACCCTACTTGGTCATGGGGTGATTTACTACATTCTGTTGCTAGTATCTTATAGTGTATTTTTGCATCTATGTTCATTAGGGAAATTGACCTGTAGTTCTCTTTTTTGTTGGCTCTTTCTCTGGTTTTGGTATCAGGGTAATTCTTGCTTCCAGGAATGAGTTGGGGGTACTGATTTCCTTTCAATTTCATTAAAGAGTTTGAGGAGTATTGGCATTAAATCTTCTCTAAATTTCTTGTAGAATTCAACAGTGAATCCATCAAGACATGGACTTTTCTTTGTTGATAAGTTTTTTATTACATTTTAAACCTCATTAACTGATATTGGGTTATTCATAATTTTTATGATTTCTTATTCCAGCTTTGGAAATTCATACATATCAAGGAACCTGCACATTTCTTCTGCGTTTTTCATCCTATGAGAGTAAAGATTTTCAGTGTAGTATTGGTGACCTGAATTTTCACAGGGTCTGTAGTGATTTCATCTTTTTAATTCCTCAATGCATGAATATGAGTCTTTTCTTTCCTTTTTTTTGATAAAATTGTCTAAGTGTTTATCAAATTTATTTATTCTCTCATAGAACCAACTCTTCATTAATTCTTTGTATTGTTTTCTAGATCTCCACTGAGTTCAGTTCTGGTCTGATCTTTATAATTTCTTCCCTTCTATAGGCTTTGTGTTTGCCTTGCTCTTCTCTTTCTAGAAGTTTGAGGTTTAACAGTAGGTTTATTTGTGCTTGTTCTGTTTTCTTGATGTAAAAATTCATCATTACAAATTTCCCTCTTAGGACTGCTTTTGCTGCATCCTATAAATTCCAGTATGTTGTATCTGAATTCTTGTTTAGTTGTAGATATTGTTTAATTTCTTCCCTTATTTCATCTGTGATCCATTCGTTGTTTAGGAGGGTGTTATTTAATTTTTATGTGTTTATGGGGTTGTTGCAATTTCTTTTGCCATTAATTTCCAATTTCATTGCACTATGATCAGACCATATGCATGGGATAATTTCAATTCCTTTGCATTTACTTAAGCATGTTCTGTGGGCTAGTATTTGGTATATTCTAGAGAACACTCCATGTGCAACTGAAAAGAATGTGTATTCTGATGTTGAGTGAAATACTGTGAAATTTGTTTACAGGTTTGGCTCAGTTCTGATACTTCTTCGCTGAGTTTTTTTGTCTAGTTTATCTATGCCTTTGTGATAATAGGGTATTGTGATCTCCTGCTACAACTGTTTTACTGCTCACTTGATTTGGCAAGTCTTTTAATAATAATAATAATTCATATCTACTACTAATAATAATTTTTCATGTCTTATATAATTGGGTGCCCTCATATTTTGGTGCATTCATATTTATGATTGTTATCTCTTCCTATTGACGCTTTTTCATAACAAGTATGTAGTGACCTTCTTTATCTCTTTTGATCATTCTTGGTTTGAAGTACACCTTGTCTGCAAACAGAAGAGCTACCCATGTTTTTTTCTGTGTTCTTGTTGCATGGAAGATTGTTTTCCATCCTTTGACTTTCAGTCTGTGAATTTCTTTTTGAGTTTTGTGTGTGCTTTGTATAGTGTTATATGTGTTTTTGTATAGTGTTGGACCTTGTTTCTTGATCCATTCTGCTGGTCTGTTTCTTTTGATTGGTGAATTGAAGCCATCTACATTGATTGTTATAACTGATAAGTATTGGCTTATCTTTGTTATGATACTTTCCTGCTGTTGGTTCCCTGCTTTTCCTCCTGTTTAGTTGCTTGCCCTACCTGGTGATTTCTTTCTGCTGTTGTTCTCAGAATTGCAGTCATTTTTATCTCTGTCTAGAATATTTTTCAGTACTCTTTACAAGGTTGGTTTGCTGGCCATAAATTTCTTCAGTTGTTCTTTGTCGTGGAATTATCTTATTTCACCATTAAATTTGGAAGATAGTTTTGCAGGGCACATCATTCTGGGTTGGAAATTGTTTTCTTTTAGGACTTGAAATACTTCACTCCAAGCTGTTCTTGACTTCAAATTTTGTGCTGAGGAATTTGCCATGATTCTGATGGGCTTTCCTTTGGATGTGATCTGTTTCTTTTCTCTAACAACTTTTAATATTTTGTTCTTGTGCTAAATTTCTGGAATTGTGATTATTATATATCTTGGAGTAGTTTTATTTTGGTCACATTGTTTGGAGTTCTATATGTGTCATTTATTTGTATGTCAAATTCTTCATCCATGCTTGGGAAGTTTTCTGCCATTATTTCTGTGAAGAGTATTTTATGGTATTTGTGCTTTCTCACTGATGCCAATTAATCTTATGTCGTTCTTTGCTTCATCTTGGAGTTATTGGATTGATTTTGCATAGTCTCTATTTTTAAGATATCTTTCTTTTCATGATCACTGGCTGCAGTTCTGTCTTCAAGATCTGAACTTCTATCTTCTTTGTTCAACCTGTTGTAGACGCTTTCGATACAGGTTTTAATCTCTTGAGTTTCTGTTTGGATCTGTTTCATGGATTCCAATTCTTTCCTTTGCTGGGCATTTTTGTTTCCATTATTGTTCTGTATTTGTGTATTTACCTGAAAATTTCTGATCATTAGACCATTGTACAACATTTTCTACATCAAAAACTCTTTTTAGGTGTAAAAATTAGAATCACATTTCTTTTGCTTAAACTTTAGCATAGGAATAGTGTGTATCTTGAAAAGTGAATGATTAAAAGTATCCAATTGGAATTGAGACTATATAGAAATGCCTGATAATTAGATTTTTCTAAGTGATCTATTTTATAAACATTTTCCCATTTTAAAATTATATCCTAATCACTCATTTTATTTATGTTTAAATTTTTTTTGATGTTTTTGAGACATGGTCTTGCTATGTACTTCAAGTTGGTCTTCATTTTGTGGTGATCCTTCTACCTCAGCTGGGATTACAGGGGTCCACCACCACATATGGTTTAATTACACATTTATTATTTTTAACTTTATCCTGTATTAGATTAGGCTTTTGTTTATAGCAAATAGTCACAGTTTGCACTGTTGGGATATTTTTCATATGGTCAGGGAAAAGGAGAAGAAAACGAAACTAGAAAATCTAAATTAAAACTTGCCACTAAATCAAATCAGAAGTCATTTTTCACATAAAATAAAAGGCTTTTCTCTGTAGTAAGCTAGATCTGATAAGAAATCTATAGTGACAAATAACTTCTTTTCCAAGTATAGTGCAATTGACATTCAACATTTTTGGAAGTTGGCCATAAACAACTTTAAATAAAATGCTCTGAAGACTTAGGCTCTGTTAAGGTCTAGAAATGGAAAGTTGCCAGGAAAAGTTCCTCAACTGACAACCAAAAAAGCAAAATTTTGAGATGGTATGTTCCCTAGATGTCAGGTTAATGTATACACTTCTGGGTTGATTTCTGTTTGTGTTTTGGCAAGACGAGACGAAGAAAATAAAACTAATAAAAATTAGTATTGAGAAAAACAAAACACTTGATCTTAGCCAAAAGGCTGAGAAGCAATGAGAAAAACAAAACAAACCCCCTGATTTTTAGTATGAATTTACATTACCATAAAATCATTTAGCATTATTTTGGTGAATAATTTTTCATGGGACAAAGTTTTGTGTATTTTCTTCAATCTGCATTTACATAGTCTATACAAAAACTTGTGAAACAATTATGTATAATTATGCAATAGAAGGAAATATGCCAGATATGACTACAAAAATGTATTTTGATATAGTTGGTTGACACTTGTAGTTTTGTTCCATATAATTGCTGCCAATATAGAATTAACAAATGTTGAATCATACCAAATCCATATTTTACACTGATTATTTTCTTTTAAGTCATAAATAAAGTACCCTGATAGATTTCTGGTTTTTTTTTGTTTCTAGCATTTTTCTGTTCTACTTCGCAAGAGAGAAAATGAGATCCAGAAGATTGCAGCTGGAGGCCAGCCCCTAATTGTATGAGGTGGGATTCAAATCTTACCCTTGCCACAGAGCTGAGCACCTTGCACTACATGAAACCTTCCCATAACATCTCTGATCTCTGCTCATCTCTGATTGAGAATTTAAACAGGAAGACAGCAATGGCTTTCTTGACCTCCTCTGGCAACATTTTTCAGGAAACTCCGGCTGCCCCCCTCTTTGTGTATGTCCATGAATGACCAGAAAATCACTAGGAATATTAATTTTGGGGTTACAGATGCTTCGTGGTGCATAAGCAAGTTAGTACATGTGGGATGTGAATAAGGAGGACGCATCATTCCTAATTTAAGGAGACATAGTCTTCACCATCCAGTGTGGTACCAGCATAGCCTAGCTAGAATGGATGCCAGCGATAAGTAATTGAAATAGCTGTGTTATTATCTATCAGCTAACATCCTGAGTTACCTCGAACTGTAAACACTTAGGCTTTCAAAAACATTTTCTGACTTCCTGTGTAAGAGGGCACAGCTACTTACTGCTGCCACAGAGCACATCTGCAAATGTGCTTGAGGTGCTCTCGGCAGCCTCGCTTTCCTTACCTCCCAACTTTGTGCAAATGCTGAAAGGCTGTCTTGTAATTTTTGACATATAAACCCACTAAAATTGTATTATACTATTTCCCTTTTACTTGTCTGATCCCTTTTGTTATTCACATTATTTTCATATAAAGCACTTAAAAACTTCTATTTGGACTGAGTAAAAACCACAAATATTTGCAGAGACCCAGGTTTCCATTTAACACAGCACAGTCTGAACATCAACCAGGGCTGTGATTCTCAGATGAGCATGATGCATGCTTGGTTCATCCACTTCATGTGCCTTATTGCTGTATTTCATGAGTCTTACGACCACTTAAATTCATTCAGGTGTCTTCAATTTTTGATTTGCAGGTTGTAAAGTCAGGGACATGGTAAAATCATTTTATTTTTTATTATTTTGTAGCAATATCAGTGACAACTTTCAATTTTAAAAACAGTTGTACATCCTAACTCTTGAAGTGTGAGGAATGAAATTTTTCTACACATTAAACATAGGTGATTAATACCAGATCCATGTGCAAAACTACAGTACAAAACTAGATTACAAATAAAATGCCAGGACTTCATTGATATTGCATTTGAAAATTTTCTTCCCAGTATGAGGTGTTTGCAGCCTCTTATTTCACACTTTCCTTTCTGGTAAAAATATTTTTCTCTCATGTTGTGGTTTTGACCTTATATATTCAATTTTAAAAGCAGAGAAGTTATGCAAGAAATTTGTCTGCTCCAAAATGGGCAAGAAGTCTTCAGATGAGAGGACTCAGTCAACGGCATAAAAAAGATTTTTTTTATATAATGGAGTATTATTCAGCCATAAAGAAAGATAAAATTGAGACATTTATAGCTAAGTGGATAGACCTTGAGACCACAATCATAAGTGAGATAAATTGGACACACATGTATAAATATCACATTATCTCTGGTATGAGAAACTGAAAATGTAAATAAAGAACAAAAATGTACAATAGATATTGTGAAATAGGAAGAAATTGTTCAAAAGGAAAAGGGAACTAGGAGAGGGAGGAGGAAAAGAAGGAAGGGAAAGAAAAAAATGAGAAAAGTAGGATAAAATGAAAATGGAAATTTGTTCATGGGGTGGAAGAGGGTTTGAAAGGAGGGGATGGAAATGGGGAAAAAAAGGAAGATGTACCATGTATAAAATCTTGTTTTTAATTTGAAGAAACAACACACATTGTGGTAAAAAATTTTGCCAGCTGTTCCTCAGACAAAAGTCGAACATCTAGGTTTTATAATGAACTCAACAAAATCAGACCCCGTAAATTTAAAGACCTAATCCAAAAATGGGCATCTGAAATGACTAGATACTTCTCTGATGTAGAAATAGAAATGACAGAGAAAGATATGGAAAAAAATGTTCACCATCATTGATCATTTGCAAAGTTCAAATTAAAACAACACTGAGATTCCATCTCATCCCTGCAAGAATAGCTATGATCAAGAAATCAACCAATAACAAATGCTGGAGGGGCTGTGGGGAAAAATAAACCCTTCTCCACTTTTGGTGGGAGTGTAGACCGGTGCAACCACTGTGGAAATCAGTGTGGAGATTCCTCACAAAACTAGGACTAGAGGTTCCATTTGACCCAATTATTCTCCTGCTTGGTATCTTCCTGAAAGAGTTAAAAGTATCATATATAGCGCCTACGCACACCCATGTTTATAGCAGCACAGTTTTTAATCTCCAAATCTTAGAAACAATCCAAATGCTCATCAAGTGGTGAATAAAGAAGATGTGTTTTTTTTTTTTCTTTTACAATAGAGTACTACTTTGTCACAAAGCAGGATAAGCTTGAGACATTTCTAGGTAAACAGATGCACCTTGAGACCATACTCTTAAGTGAAAATAATCAGTCATACGTGTGTAAACACCGTATTATTTCTCTGGAAGAGAACCTGAAAGTGTAAATGAGGACTAAAATGGATGATAGATATTATGAAATAGGAAGGAAAAGTGCAAATGGGAACAAGAGCAGGAAGGGGGAAATAAAGGGAAAAGTTAAAAAAAAAATGGGCTGAAGTAGATAGGCTGTAATGTCAATTTAATTGTAAGGGGGTTGACCAGAACAGGGACTTCTTCTGGCTCATGCAACCATGAAATTAGTTATTAATTGTTCTATCCAGTAGGGGTCAAGCTCAACAATTTTTTCCATAAAAATATCCAATGAACCAAGCACCATTTATTAAAAAATCTATTTTATACTAACACCTTTTTCATAAGTCAATTTATATAAAGCATTGATTTTTTGATTGTTTTGATTATATTTCTTTTCTTTAAAACTCTACTGCTATTATGACACTATT
Organism: Dasyprocta punctata; assembly: GCA_004363535.1. Taxonomy (NCBI): domain Eukaryota; kingdom Metazoa; phylum Chordata; class Mammalia; order Rodentia; family Dasyproctidae; genus Dasyprocta; species Dasyprocta punctata. Next base: position 25,619 of record RJWM01003098.1, on the reverse strand, counting down.
TGAGTTACTTTAGTTTTTATTTTAAAGTTCATGATTGTAGTTAAAATTTCACAACTTATTGGTATTAGGGAATACTTTTCTTGTTTCTTTGCACCTACATGTGAATTTAAGGATGTGTCAACACAGATATTTCATTTATTGACTCTGTAGGTTACTTTGGAAAAAACAGGCATTTTTATTATTTTAAAAAATCAAAACAGAAAAGAAGGTAGAAGTAATGCAGAATTTTAAAAAAACAGTAAGAAGTCAATACTAGTCAAAAAATTACATATTGTTATCTTAGAAGTAGTTGTTTAGGTTATGAAATCTAGGCATAAAAAATGATCAGACAAACAATGACAGCACAAACTATTCTTTCTGATGAACTAACAGAGAATTAGTGGTATAGTTATCTGTCTTGCATACTTATACATACATACAGTTATACGTGTATAAAACAAACATTTTTAGTACATTTATTTTTTAAACTATAAATATGTTGCATTTCTATTTGTGTTTTCCTTACTTTGTTTCAATAATATTTTATATGGCTCAAATACTTGCCTAGTAAGCATAAGGTTGTCAGTTCGATCCCTGGTACCTAATATAATAATAATAATAATAATAATAATATTTTATAGTCATTTGTTCAGAGGTTGATGGAGCTTAAAACGCACTACCCTATAAATGATACTTTGGCATTTGAGAAAACAGAAGTGAAATCCCATATTCACCTTATTCTACCCTTCTCTCCTGAAGCAGGTCAAAAAACTCACATTCAAGTGGTGCTTTCTTGAAACCTGGAGGAAAAGAACATTTTTGATGATATAGGGACCGTGAGTAGAATCCGAGCAAAGCGACCTTGCTAAGTTCATCTCCCACCCTCCTTATTGCCTCTAGACTGTACTTCTTTCGTCTAATTATACTTCTCACTACTCAGTACTCTGTGTACTTCTTTGTCTAGTCCTTATTTTCGATACTGGGATTGGATGCAGAAGTCTATGCACGCTAGACAAGAATTTAACACTGAGCTACACAGCTAAATTTATTTTTAAATTTTATTTTGCAACAGGGTCTCACTAAGTTGACCAGGCCAACCTCAGACTTGTCATCTTTTTGCCTCAGCCTTCATCATCAAATGTATAAGAAAAGAAAAAGGCACTATTCTCTTTTTCTTTCCTTTCAATATTCAAGGGCTCCTGTGTCACATAAAACTTTTATTAAATAAATTTGTATCTTTACTCTTGGTAATTTTTCTTTTGTTATAGAAATGAAGCTAAGCATGAGAAAAAAAGCAAAAAAGATATTCCCTCCCCTACAAGGTCCTGCATGAAACTGGTTAAACTTATTTCTAATTTGAATTTTTCTGCAAATAGTATTTTTAGAGATTTTTTTGCCCTAGAAAAGTTTTTTCTTATTACTTTTTTTGTCAAAACATTGCAGAATACAGATAATACTATGAAACAACTGAATTTTCTTTTTTCTTTTTTTGCTAATGAACTGACTTTGTATCCTGTATTATAGTACTTACTAGTTACTTATAAAAATTTAACCCATAAAATAATTCCAATATACTTTTAAAATGATAGATCAAAATTATCATAATTTGCATTACTTAAACATATTAGTTCATACTTAAATTGCTCCAATTTATACAGGGTTTTGCAGTTGTAGTAAAAGCATGCATTTTGTTGGAGCTCTGTCTTTACCAATATGCACTGAGATTATCAGTTTGATTGGCAGCTGGCTCCTCCTTAAAGAGGTAAAGTTCAGTAATGCCAGTAAAAGAAGTAAACGTTTTAACTTTTCTTGACTGATTTCTTCATCAGGTGATTGAACATATAGTAATGATGAATATGGATATAAACACATCAATATATTTTATTTTCCACAATAAAATATAGACCTGAGGGACCTGTATATACACGTTTAGGAAGAAATCTGGAATTACTTTTAAGATGCTATAGGAGAACAAACATAAGAAAATACTCGTTTAAAACATAACATGTATATTTCCATGTGGCTTCAATACAGATTAAAATAATGCTTTTAAGAATGCAAACATTTTCTTTTTCTCTTTATTACAGCGTAATACCTATTGCTTCACCTAAAGAAAATCACTATTCTGAATTCTAGCCTTATATATTGGCTTTCTTAAACTCCAAATAAATGGAATTGTAAATAATTTGAGGAGATGGTAATCCAAACTTACAAAGGTAAGCATAAACACTATTAATGCTTACACATCATATTGTTTGTATAAGCTAATAGTTCACAGTTTTCTTTGCAATTATTGTCTTGTCTTGTTATTTTGGGTAGATTTTTTTTTTTTTTTGTACCAGGGTTTGAACTCACTACCTTGCACTTGCCAGGCAGGTGCTTATGCTGCTGAGCTAAATCCCTGGACCTGGACAGAAAATTTGGTCAATTTCAAATAATTACACAAAACAATACCATTCATGGGGGCTAAAATAAATGACAGTATGAAGCCATGAGAACTTAACAAATCATGTGAACGTCCTAAAATAAAGCCTGATTAGATTTATTTTATTTGGAGATACTTGGTTGTCCTTATACATAAGTTAAATTAAGAATTTCCCTTTAGTTCTCTAAACTAACGGTGAGAAGTAATCCAAGAAAAATACTATATCTTTTCTAGCCTGTTGTTGGATATAATAATACATAAATTTACTAATTTTTTCTAAGAATAGTAGCCAAGACTGGGAAAATTCAGCTTTAAGCTCCAATACTTACCTGCTGATCTTGGACAAATTAATGATGAAATTAATAAATCATAGTGTTATTCTGAAGATTAAATGAAGCGATGTAGGTAAACTATTTAGCAGAACATCCAGTAAGTGCTAGAAAATAAGTGTTACAACATATTTCCATATAGAGACATTTCAGATTAGAGTCAGTATTATTAAAAGTGCACTTTGATTTAGTAGTTCACATTTTGACATAAAGAATACTAAAAATAAACTTTTATAGAATTTTATTAAGATTTTCAACTAAAATAGGATTTTTAAAAAATTCTAACTTGAACAATAATGAAAATTCTAAAAAAGTAATTAAGCCTTAAATCTCTTCTGAGTAGATTTTTCCTTTTTTCTCTTCTATTGATAGTAATTTTACTATCATATGAATACATTTCAAAGTCTTCTTAAAATATATCATCATAAAATAAAGTTATATAAATAAAGCATTTTCTATTTAAAAAAGGATTTTTTAGACAAGGATTTGAAATTATTTTGAAGTATGTCACAGGAAAGTATCTGAGGTTTAGAAGTAACTTCATGTTTTATAGGATTACATGAATTTATCAGAGTTGACTAGGAGTTCCAACTTAAACTCAATGAACTTAGTCTATCTGACCTGATATATACTTCATGGTTTTTTTTGGAGGAAGTGGTTAAAAGTTTCTGGCTAAGAAGTAGTATTTACTGATTAATCAATGAGCTTGAAAGAATTACATTAAATACAGCCAGAAAGAATGAATTTAATTTTGTTATTAGATAACCTATGGAACTGTGTTTTTGGCAAGGATGAAGTCAAAAGAACTTGCATGATGTATGTCCAAATAAGAAATGTAATAAGCTGATGAGATAGGGTTTTATTTTGAACAGGCCTTTCAAAGAAGATACATTGAATGATCAGTTTGAAAATATACTAATTTGATAAATTGACACATCTATTATGATACTTCTGTTATGATTTGAAAGAGCATTTACATGTCATTACCTGGTAGGAATTTTCAAAACCTGGATCTCAATCATTTCTATAGCTTTAATATTTAGAAGTGTCAGACATACAGTGTATTACTCAGTATTCTATCACTAGGGTGAAATACTAGAAACAATTAACTTACAAAGGAAAAATGTTCAGTTTCACTCATGGTTTTGGAGGGTCCAGTCAAAGATCAGGTAGCCCTTTGATTTAGGCCTCTGGCATACATGAGACTTCATGATGGGTGCATGGTGGAGGAAGCTGCTCACCCGATGAGTGAGGAAGCAAAGACAGAGAAAAAGGAAAGGACTAGAGGTCCATATTCCCTTTGAGAGTGTGCTCCCAGCAACCTATGTACTTCTCCCAAGGATGTCCTCCCAATGATCCATAGTATCTGCTAGTATTGCCACCCTAGGGACCAAGTTTTTAATATGTGGACTTTAGGGAGGACATTCATCTCAACTAAAGTACTTTGAAATTCTCAAGTATGTTTTATATAAGGGAAATTTTTTTCTACAGGCGACCTTGCATCAAGAGGATATTTGTCCATGTCGGGAAAGTTTGTTTACTTTTCATAAATACAAACCAAGGCACTTGGTAAATACAGACCAGAGATATTACTAAACATCCTACAATGAAAAGGACAACTATCATAACAAAGAAGAATTGGGCCCAAAATATCAATGAATTGGGCTGATGTTGTGAAGCTCTCTTTCAGAGAAGGAAAAACATTGTTACCAACAAATGAGTGCTTTTACCACGGTCCAACTTGGTATTATGCAACACACATTTTCTTTTTCTGCTGAAATTTAATCCTTGTAATTAAATTAGAAAATATTTGATTTTTATATATTCTTCTTAAAAAGTTTATATTTTGAGCTTTTTTACATTGCGTGTTATAGAATTTAAAGTACAATTAAACTGTAACAGTTAGCCGGGCGTGGTGGCACATGCCTTTAACCCCAGCACTTGGGAGGCTGAGGTAGGAGGAGCGTTGTGTGTTCGAGGCCAGCTTGGGCTACAACGCAAGCTCAAGGCCGGCCTGAGCTACATAGTGCGACCCTGCCTCAAAAAACCAGGGCCGGGAGTTTGGCTCAGTGACTTTAGCGCCTGTCTGGCAGTCTTGAGGTTGTGAGTTTGGTCCCTACCAAATAAATAAATTGTAACAGTTGAATACACATAGAATGAAAAAGTCTTTACATTTCATTTCACATGATTAGGGAAGCATGACTGCTGATGCTCTTTTAAGTACACAGCATTTATTTCAAAATAATGATTTAAAACAAGAATTTTAAAGACTCTGTTTTCAACAGCAGCAATGAAATCTATAATATAGTAATTTTCCCATGGATTAAAATGACATATGAGGTAAAAATGAAAAAAAGTCTCAGAAAACTCATGAAAGAACTATGTGCTCTCAGATATCATTTGCACATAATGAGATATAGGAAATGCTAACAGTCGCCATTTAAACTTCAGAAATAAAAGCAGCTTTGGGCTTATTTTTATCTTTTCCATTTTTGTCTACCATATAAGTCTGACAAGTTGATTGTTACCAGTGATACTTCAACTGCAACGATAATACTAGAGCACATGTGATTGGAAAACTGAATAGTAATATTTTCCATATCTAGAAAATGTGCCCAACAAAATTTATGATTAAGTAGATCTATTTTTACCAGCCAAATGCATAGAAATGGAAAAATGCTCAAAGTGAAAGGTGTAAAAATTCTTTTTTTATGGTTTTTGAGCAGCGAGAGAGTACGATTCTGTCATGTTGTGCATAAAGTGAAGGTTATCCAGAACTCATATTTTGGTTTCTAGACTAAAACTACAAAAACCGAGAAGAAAGAACTTCACCACATAAATATACTACCTCTCTCCCCCCATAACCAGAAATTACTCTTATATAAAAATAATGACATTAACATTGGGAAAATATATAGTACTTCAGCATTCTCTAGAATATGTTGTATTGAATTTACTTTGTTCACAAAATTAATGTCACATTTGCAACCACAAATACAGGAAAATCTGGATCTGATGGTAGGCTTGACTTAATTTTTAAGAGTTCATGGGATAACTTACTGAAATATATGTCGTATCTTACAACTTGTAGAACAAGGAAGGCACGTCTATCACTTCAGAAATAATCATCACATCTTCAAGTAACAAAATGGCAATAACTGCTTTATTTCTTGGTACTCATAACTGGGAAGTCCTTAAGTGATTGGATATACTGTAGGACTTGTGATCATGCTAAATTGCACTTCAAAAAACACAATTCTGATATGTGCAAGCAGTTCAGAAACTGATATCACATTTCTTTAATATATACACTGCACTGTATTAAAAAGCATTTGTTATCACGGCTCTGTCTGGGATCTGGCAATTATTATATAAACCTGAATAACTCAGAAGCTTATAAAATCCTCCAGACCTTTTTGAATTCCCAAAGGGAAGAAGCAGTTTTGTTCATGAATTCTCTCTGATAATTCAGACTGAAGATATAAGAAGAAACTGTAAAACTTATTTTAGAAAGTGCTTCAGTTTCTCAGAGTAGTTCTTCCAGCTGCGTGTAATCTTCAGAAATAATCTGAGCCCTTGAGATACTTATCCATAAACCACCACATGTCCGCAATTTAATTTGAGAGCAACACAAGATAATGTGGCACATTAAACACTGACTAGCAATGTGAAATCATGCTTGTGCACATTATGTAACTGAGATCAGGTAGAAATGTTATCTTACCCTATGCCAAGAGAATCTATCTGAAGAAAAATATTTTTGAATCTATGTTGAATATAATTATTTAAAATTAATGCTTTTACTTTCAATAAAGCCTGGTGTCAAATATAATAGACTCCAGATAAAGGGTCAGTTGTACAAATTGTTATATATAATCATCCCTTTCTCTACATCAAACAATGGAGAATCTATGCAAATGTCTGAGCAGCTAATTAGGGTCACTAAGAGTACAGTCCTGAAAAAGAGTTTACTTACCTTGAAACTATATGGTCTAGTTTCAAAATCTACACTTTTGTCACATAGCAGCTTGCCTCTGAATATTAGAAAAGGTATGTACAAGTCTCCTGCTTAGAAACTGTTACTCAGATTACAAATCACTGGAAGAAAAATAAGTGGAAGATAACTGCATGATATTTTATTAAACATCTCTATTTGCTTGCACATTTTTCATACTTCTTTTGTAAACAAAACCAGAATGATACATTGGATATGCAATTTCAAGAGTAAGTTCAAAAGTAAATAATCAATTCCTTCTGAGGTTTACAGTATTTTTGAAGCAGACCAGTGGAATCTAAGCAGCACAGTAGACAAAAGATGCAGCTTTTGGAAAGGTACAGTCTAAACTGTGATGAGCTTCAAATTACACTATGAAGTATCTAATTGTTTACATATGAGAAGTTGGCTGATCGTGCCTGGGCACAGACAAGAATAAAATGGCAACTATACATGGCATTGTTTTCTTATGGTTTCTTTAGGTGCTCGTGCAGCTAGATAGAAAGCAATCGCTAAAACATGATATTTCAATGTAGTCAGTCAGATCAATACTTTGTAAGATCTAGATTTGTGATAATACATTAAGCTTTCATCAAAAACATTTTTAAGAAAATCTGTAGCTTTCTTGTTTCTGTTGTCATCCAAGTAGGATAAAAGCTGAGAACAGTGCATACTGTTAAAATGAGTATCCTAATTTTATTTTTAGACATAAAAAGAAAAAGCCTCCTAATTACCAAGAGTACATTAGCTAAATGAAGAGGCCTTTCCTCCTAGACATCACTATAAAGATATTTTAAGAGAATAGTTTTCCCGAGGACATTTTATGTATCATTTTATTTTTGGCAAATGCAGTGGATATAATCATTTGATCACAGTTCTACAGAGGTGTTACGAACCATGAAAATTTCAAGACATACAGCCAGAGCTTTGACTACATTGCTGAAATCTCTATTAAACTGCTTTCAATATATTTGTAAAGAAATGGAATTACTGGTTGGGAGTGGATAGGACTATCTTCTCTTCCACTTAGTAGATAAGGAGTCAGAACTGAGCATTTAGTAGCTGCCCTGTGAAATGGAAATATGGAATCATTTTGTACACTGATCCTTTTTTTATCCAGCAAATAAGATACTTCATCACAATCGCGGTAGTGATATTTTGCATTAGACCCCAATGCACCCACACTCACAGTGTGTCTTTAATAGATGCCTTGAAGTATATTTTATGGAAGAATGTTTTTAGTTTTCATGACACATTATAGTCCAGGTTTTCATTATAAACTATCATTCACAAACAATGTAATCTTGCCAAGACTATGTGTAATTTTGTCTTGATTATAATTGAGTCCAGTGTCCTTTGTGTAATTATTGAAAATATGTGTAATAGTAGCCTTAAAAAATTGTTTTTTTCAAGTTGGAAGTAACAGTTACAAATTCATCCATGTTAAATCTTTGCAATCTTCACAATATTTAGTCAACAAGCAAGTCATGTATAGTAACATATGCAGGGTGTTTCCCCAATTATTTCTGAGAGATATAAAAAAGAAAGACACGCTCATCTTACTTTATAGGGGGTTATACTGTATCAGGAAGACAAGACATGTAAATAATTAATTTTAATAAAAAGTACAACTCAGAAATGTTGTGAGTGTGTTCATTTTGGGAAGCTTTAAACATTTAAGTATACTGTCTCGTGGAGATCTTAAAGATAAGGCATCAAGAATCTTCACGTGACCAGTGTACATTTTATGGATACACGTGTGTGCAAGACTCTGCGAAGGACTTGAGTTGCCTGGCAAGAGACAGGAACAATTTTGAGTATATCATGATACGCCTTACTCACTTTTCCCTCATGGAATATTTGTAACTTACACTCTCAAGAAAAGTACCAAAATGAAAACATGAATTAAAAATAATACGTGTGTCAATCAAATATTTTCTAAGAACAGAGTAAATATGTTTTGCTTAAGTTTTGAAAATAATTTATTCTGGAATATGAGTAATACTGTGAAATGAACAAAAAGTGAAACAAATAGTGACAAATGGAGAAAAAGATGAGTAAGAAAACATGGAACTTTATGATTTATCCTAGTGTATAAACAGTACCTCTGGCAAAATGAAGAAATAGAGAAATATAAATAAGAAAACAGCTCTCAGTAATATTCACTTCTGCATGCTACTTTCGAGTAATTTTTAAAGCCAGTCAATATCTACATACTGTATTTTTTGTCTTATGAAAAATACATCATCCTGCATGTGATTTTTATAAATTGTATATTTTTCTATTAAGAATATAACAGAGACGTTTTTCCATTTCTTACTTTAATGAGAGTCATATGGCTGTTTGCAAACTTTTGTTCCTTTAAGATAAATTCCTTGAATTCTTTCATCAAGGAGGTGTATCTAAATTTCTATAAAATATTGCAATCTAACAAGATTATTCTAATTTACACTTCCACCATTTGGAAAACATATTTGACATTTTCATTTCCCTTCCTATATGAAAAAATAAGCCCTGAAAAACAAATTGCTGATTTTTTAAAAAGAAAAACCAATATTTTGACTTGTTTCTATTCTGAAAGGGAAACATGGCATCTTATTCATTTGAAACTAATTTTTGAATTTTTAACACATTTAAGACATTTTGACTTTTAAATGAAGATTTACCCTCTACCTTTCTGACATTACTAACTATCCTTTATGAATTTAGTCCACTTATGTGGTTTAATATATTGGTTAGTTTTAAGATCTATTTATAAGCTTGAGATAGTTACCCTTTGTTATTTTTTGCAATATTTTCAGCTTATTATTTGTAGATGTTTTGTCTTGTAAAACATTAGAAATTTATTTATATTTTTACAGAAAAATACAATTTTTTCAAAACCATTTATTGAGACACTACCCTTTCCACACAAATTTGTGATGCCCTACTTTGTTTATTCAAATTCTGTTTATGGCCACTAATTCAGTTATACTGTGTTAATTTTTCATCCTCAATTGATGTCATATATTTTGTTTACTGATTTATTTTTTAGTAGTGCATTTCAATCCATCGTGTTGTTCTTTAAAGTTGCCTTAGCTATTTTTGATGACTTTCCCTTTCAAATGAATTTTTAAGATTCTCTTAAGATTTGATTAAAATTGTTCTGAAATTATAGATACATTAGAGTGATTTGGCATCCATCGTATTGATTCTTCTCAACCATTAACATGGTATATTCTCTGAAGTATTTAGTTCTTTCTTTAAAACGTCTTTTAGATACTATTTACATGTTATTTTTTTGTTTGATTTCTTTTTACAGATCTTATAGATGTGGTAGTATCTATGACCACAATTTTTGTTAAGTGGTATTCTAATAATTTGCAGTAGGGTGCTATGTAACCCCCCCCCCGCAAGAGTCAATTACATACAGGTCTTCTCAGTTCTGCTTCAATGAAATCACATTGGAAGTAGTACTCAGCCATAAAGAAGGAAGAACTTGGGACATTTCGAGGTAAATGGATTCACCTTGAGACTACTCTTAAGCGAAAAATAATCAGTCACACATGTATAAGTATCACATTGTTTCTCTGATGTGAGAAACCCAAAATGTAAATAAGGACCAAAATGTATAATAAGTATTGTGAAATAGGAAGAAATGGTTCAAAGGAAAGGGGAACTATGGAGGGGATGGAAAAGGAAAAAAATAAAGGAAGGATAAAATGGAAACAAAAATTTGTGAATAAGGAAGGAAAGAGGGAGTTGAAGGGAGTGAAGGGGATTGGGGGGAAAAAAGAGGAATCGAGATATTTTATGCACAGGTACAAATTCTCTACGATGAATGTGATAGTTATGTGTAATTGAATTGTACCAATAAACTTAATTTTAAAAAGTATTAATAAAAAAGTCTGAAGTTTGTCACAAGTTTTTGCTAGATAGCCATTATTGACAGTGCTTGCCATATTGTTGAGGCCATGGGCTCACGGTCAGTTCTGACTTTCTGTGGCCAGTTAGGAACACCAAGCACGGAGCCTCTGCACCAAGAACTCTCAGACTTCAGAACACTGCTGTCTTATTTTTCTTTCTATCTTTGTGGTTGTTCCAGTCTCTTCACTAGTTCTTTGTCTCCCCTACTTTGATATGTGAGAATTAAAGGATTCAGTTCTAGAATTTTTCCTTTCTTCTATTTGGACTCACTTGTCTACCTTCTATTTTGATGATATTATATTTAAATTTCTAATTTGCTTAGTTTGTCTGAAATTTAAATTTGTATATCTGATTGCCCACTTATCACATCTACACCAAAGTTCAGGGTGTATTTTCAACAGAGTGGCGGATCAATATCACCACTCCCAGGTCAAATTTATTCTACCTGCATTTCAACTAAGGGAAACTCTGTTCTGCCAGTTATGCAGGCCAAAACTCCTGATCTCTTCTCTCATACAGTGTACAACTAGCTTGTTAGTAAATCCTAGCAGTTCTGTGTAATTTAGACAAATAACTGTAAAATCATTTCCCACCACTTCACTGCCACCATCCTGGTCTAAGGCATCATCATGTTTCACCTACAGTTTTTAATTAGTTTCCTAATCTGTCCCCTAGCTATAACCCTTCTCCTCTTTCAGACCATTTCTTAAACTGCACAGGAACAGTCCTTGTAAAGGGAGTTTTGAATCATATTTCTCTTCTTTACAGAATCCTCCAATGGGTCCCAAAGAGACTTTGGTCCTTATGGTACCTGATAGGCCCTGATGTGACCTGCAGCTCTTCTAACTTCTTTAAATTTATTTCCCACTCCCCTCCCCTCCCCTGGCCTCCCTGGGATTGTCACTGCACTTCACAGGCCGGCACACCCTTCCCTTTGCACTTTGCATTTGCTGGTTTTTCTGGACAAGCACTCTCCCTCGGATCCACCAAAGGCCCTACGCCTTTCCTTTGATGTTAACTCAAAGGTTATTTTCAAAGCAGTCTTAGCCTGCTCTCCCAATCTAAAAATTTAACTTATTTCTACCACTATGATGCTTAATACAGTAACTTAATTTTTATTTGATTTATTATTATCTCCTCCTATTCTCTATTAGAATACAAGTTCAACAGAGCACAGAGATTTTTTTAGTTGTTTGGTTTTTCAACTATTTTTGTTTACTATGATACAGCCCGACCTTAGAAAAGTGCTTAATGCACACAGCAGATATTCAGTATCTGTCAAGTAAATGGCTAGATAACATAAAGGGATAGTGTTGGTTGCTGTTTCCTGGTGTAGCAAATTACCACAAATTCAGTGGTTTAAAAGAGCCTATATTTTCTTATACTTCTGGTGGCCAGGTTCCAAAATAAATTTTCTATTCTGAAGTCAAGGTGTTGGTAGGGCTGTTTTCTTCTGGAGATTCTGAGGAGAGAAACTGTTTCATTGAGCTTTTCAGCTTGTAGTGGTTACCTACTGGAATTGCAATCAAGGTACATAATCTTCAAAGCACAGCCACTGTATCTTTGCTTTGATTATTACATCTCTTTCTACTCTCAGAATTCTCTTGCCTCCCTCCACTTGGATACTCTAGTATACCCTTCAGATTCTTAACTCAGTCACTTTTGCTGTATCAGGTGATATCCACAGTATTAGATGTGGACATTGAAGAGGGGGTTGTTGTTATTTAGCCTGCCAGAGTGGAGAAACTCTTTCCTATTTGGAGTGTGATAATTTTTAAAACTCACGAAAAAGCAATGACTTTATTGAATATCTCTATATCAACTGAGATAAGTTCTATATTTATTCTTCTATAACTCTTTATTCTTGGTGTAAAAACAAATAAATTTACTACTTTCATTATTCCTAAGTGTATAGCTCAGTAGTGTTGTGTCTATGGAGAACTGGCTATAAACTGGCTATAGGACAGCCCTGTGGCTACCCAAATCCCCAGGTGCTCGAGTGCCATGTATAAAATAGAACAGTATTTCCATATAACCTATGTGCATCTCCCTAAATCACCTCCAGATTATTTAATACTTCATACAATGCAAGCAATATGTAAATAGTTGTCATATGAGTTGCTTAGAGGGTAATAAAAAGAAAAATAGTCTGTGCATGTTCAGCAGAGATGCACTCTGCAAATTTGTTTCCTGAATATTTTCTATCTATACTTGGTAGAATCCTGGAATGTGTAACACAAGGATCTCATATTTGAAAATCTGCTTTCCTTTTAATTTGCTTCCCTTCCCCTGACAGATTAGGAAATACCATTGTAAGGTAGGTGCTACATTTCAACTTGGCTATTCTACAAGGCCCTAGTGTTTTGTCCAACACCAGTTTAGATATTGCTGTGAAGATATTTTGTAAACATGATTTTAAGTAAAATGTCTACCCTTCATTGCATGGGTAGTCTTCATGCAACCAGTTCAAGGTCTTAAAAGCAAAGATTGAGAATTTCCAAATCTGAAGAATGAATTCTTCTCAAGGCTGCTACCTAAGAGACTGCTAAGTTATCAGCCTGTAGTTCTGCAGTTTTTTTTTTTCACTCAAAGGAAACACTAACCCTTACCAATCTTATGTTCCCTACAGATTTGGTTCCCATAAATCCATAATTGTACAAGTCAGTTCACTAAATTAAAGCTTATCCTTCCTCCTCTCTCTCTTTTCAACACACACACACACACACACAGACACACACATACACACACAGAGCTTATTCTGTTTCTCTGGAGAATGATACATAATACAACCTCCTATTTCACAATTTTATTTGCAAAACAGCAAAACCCAATCCAGTGGAAGCTACAGATTTTTGGTGACTAAGTGATACAGGACAAATGTAACACCCAATCTGTGAGATGTCAAATGTGCTGAGTTTGTGACCCCCAACATTGAGGAATGAAGTCATGAACCAAAGGAAGAATTTAAGAGTTTTATTGGAAATAAAGGGAAGAATAATAGCCCCTGGATTTCCAGGAGGGGCCCAAAGGGAGTTTAAAGGATACTGATGCCCTTTATCATGGGTAATTTACACAACAAAATCACAATGAGGTACAGTGTGGGGGAGACTACAATCAAATTGCAAGTATAGCCCTTTAGGTAATATTTATCCAATAGGGAAATGATTCATGTAGCAAGGGTACGTGGAAAGATTGAACAAATTTTTGGGAAAGGAGAGGAGTATGGGTCCAGGTGTTCTGGTTACCCACCTATGGGCCTGATGCTTATCTGTGCCCATTGGACCAGGTGGTGCTAATTAAAATATAATCTCAACTTGCTGTTTGTCTCTAGGAAGGCAGGTCTGGACACTGAATATCTTGTCTGTCCAGCTACAATCTGGATGTGTTTATTTTTCGTGCTGACTTTCTTGGGGGTTCAGTCCCTCTCCAACTGTATATTAATTTCTATCTAACTTAGCTGTCTTAATTAACTCTCACCAGTATTTTGTTCCCTGAAGATTTTGTTCCTATAACTTCATAACTGTGCAAGCCAATTTCCTGAAATCAAGCTTCTCTGTGTGTGTCTGTGTGTGTCTATTTGTGTCTCTGTCTCTGTCCCCCGCCACAGTGCCACACACAGGGCTTATTCCGTTTCTCTGGAGAACTCTGCATAATATAACCTATTTCACAATTTTATTGGCATAGGAGCAAAACCCAACCCAATGGAAGCTACAGAATTTTAGTGCCTAAGGCAATGTATAACTATGTGAAAGTAAAGAAACCGTATTTAAGTCTTTAAAATATGTTCTACAATTCTCCCTTGGTAATTATTTTGGCTAACTGTTATACAAAAATCATTCCATCAAATTAATATTAAAATTCTGACAAATACAATCCCTATTACCACACATGTATATATGCACATACAAAATGTTGACAAAACGTTCAGTTGATTCGAATAAAGAAAATGCAACTTCTACTAAGGTTAAGTGGTAAGATCTAGAATAGTTAAAAAAAATTAACAAGCATGCTAATAACCAGAAGGCCGTGCAAAGTTGAAAATGTTGAGGTGGCAGGTGTGGTGGTGGGCACTGAAAAAACATCAGTGATGAAACACGGTGAATTGATTTGGGAACACCCTAGGGGATACAGGGGGATGGAAATAAGGGAGGAATGAGCCTTCAAAGAATCTCAAAAAATAGCTAAGGCTCCACACAGAGTCTGTGACTGAAAAGGGAAAGAAAATTAGACAAGCTGAGAGACAGTGGGGAATCCTTTCTGTTTTTTTCTCAGCCTCCCCTGGCAACGCCAGCCTCCTGTTTTCACTACAAGGGGAGCTAAAACATATTTACAATCTATGCACCATCATCTGTTATCTTCCTGTCTGCTTCATTATGAAATTCCACTACATGCTTGAGCTACTGAAATATCCGCACCACTCCTCTACTCTTTCCGGGGACAAAAAATTGTCAATGACCAAGAAGTTAGAGCTAGAGGCAACCAGACTTTCTGATTCAACTTTTGTGATGCCTTGAGTAATACTGGGTGAGTGTGAGCATTGTTGGCCACTGAAACCTACTGATGGCTTCTGCCTGTCTTGGTTGATGGGTGTTTTGGAGTATTTTACAAATGAAGGGCGTAGGGAAAACTACAGAGATGTGAAAAGAGAGAAATAAATGGGGCACGACACAAGCATGCCAGTTTTATCTAAAGAGCAGAACTATGTATTGAAGATACCACCAACCACTTATGTTATTTAACTGTGTGTGCGTGCGTGTGTTCATGTGTGGGGGATGTCTGGAAAATTAGACGGGAACTCTGCTTACTAAAGAAATAGAAAAGTCTCTGAATGAATTTTCTCATTTCAAAGGTAAAAATTTCCATTCAAATAACAACTCCACCTAGGAGGAAATCTAGGAAAGGATTAAAATTCTAATGCCACAAAATCTTCAAATTAACAAGTTTGAAACAAGTTTCTTTATATATTGTGTTTTTACTGAGAATTTTACTTTTTGTAGGAAGTGGAAAGAAAAGCATTTGTTTTCATCACAAAACACCTGTAGCAGAGTCAGGAATTGCACCAAAAAAAATCCTGTGGCAAAGTCTAGCTGTGTGTCATGTTATCCTTGCTATTTAGAACCTGTTCTAGGGTCCACATCTGTAAATAGGAGCTCTGTCAACAGAGGCTTCTGGTATAGTGTCTTCTGAAAGGCACTATATAGTTCTTTCTCCTGAGGATGAAGGTAACAGGGTGCTCCACACCTTTAAACCAAAATACCTCGGTCTGTTCTTGAGGCAGTGCTGCTTACGATTTGTCTTTGTTACTGTATTCAAATCACTTCACTTTGTTCTGGAGAAGAAACCTAAGAAAGGGTTATGCATATATCAGAAAAGAAAATACATTATACAGATTCCTAAATTTATAAAATGTGTACTATAAACTGTATAAATTGCAGATAACATTTATCTATATAAATTTAAACATTACCTATAAACATATGACATTTATTTAAATACTAATGTATGTCTTAAATGTCAATGTAAAATTTTCAAAGCATACTTTTGAGATTTTTCACCTATCAAATAATAAGCGTAGTTTTCAGAGAGTTACAGCTGGAAGGATAAACACTTAATCCTGGAAAGATTAGATAAACTCTGGAATTCTGAAGCAAAGAGCAAAGGGGTGACATTGTTACAAAATTCTCACAGGTGATTGTATTTCATTATAAACTGCCTTCAGTTAATTAAATATCTGAGTTTTGACTTAGGGTATTTTTTTTCTCTGAAATGGTAAAAGGAAATGTTGGTATCTGTCGAAGTCCATATTCCTGAAGAATTATGATTGTCATTTAATTAGCTTTGTCGCTTGTACCAGGTCTGGCACTGCCACTGTTTGGGTGTGGACTGAGTGACCCCCCCACAAGTATGCTATGATCAGGGGCGTGGTTCTCAAGGTGACACTTTTGGGGGTGGTGGAGAGGTAGGTCCTAGTGAGTCATCCTAGGGTGTGAGGCAGTTTTTGTGAGACTCTTTGACAGTTCTTGTGGGACCCCTTGAATTTTTGAGAAAGGACTGTTAGAAAACACACAAGCCTGACTTCTGCAGCTTTTCCCTCTGCTCCTGGCTGTAGATGCAACCACTAGTATGCTTGCACCGCGAGAGTGAAATGAGGCGGCCAATATTTGGACCTTGGAGTTTTATGAATGTGAGCTAAATAAACCTCTTTTCTTCATAAGTAGTCTGCTTTAGTTATTCTGTTAAAGTGAGAAAGAGCTGACTGATACAGATACCCACCTACCTTTTTCAACCTAGTATTTTCTCTGTCAAGCATCCTATGGTTTTAAAACACTATGCAAATAGCACTTTTTCTTGACTTTAACAGAAAAATAGATTTCATTACTTTTCCTGTCACTTAATATCTTAATTTCAGGTCAATAAAAAAACATTAAAATATGTATCCATATCTATCTCTCTCTCTCTCTCTATATATATATACACACATATATATAATTAGACTATATTTTCAACAGACAGATGGCATTGTGAATCCCGATACTTGCTAGGTTGCCTTCTGTGTGCTATTCTAGAGGATAAAAACATAAAAGAAGCACTCCAAGATCATTTCTACACTTTACAGCAGCATCAGCAGGAGTGTGAAATAATTCTTCCTTTCAGTCTGCTCAACTCGTACTTGATTAGTCTATTATGTTATATAAAGACCACAAAAAAGCACACTTCAAGTGTAGTGTCTGTCACATTCCAGACTGGGAAAGGGTACTAGACTGTTTGCCCAAGGATACAATTTTGCCCTTTTTCTTAATTAGCAGTTAGAAGATTGCAAGGCATAAGTAATGAGGTGACATGGAAAATAAATGCTGTTCACCTACAGCCAACCACTCTCTAAATTATTTTTCTCTTCTTTGGAAGCTGCCATTTCTGGTATAAACGAGAGACGCAATGCCTTATGTAAGTAGGAAGCTCTCCTTGAAGCATCTAAGCATTATTTACTCAGGATTCTCTTTTCAGCAGCAGTCGTCATTTAATTGTGCAATTACTCAGAGTTTATTTTTGAAAAGAGCAAGTACTGCCTCTGACCTTTGAAAACCGTGAGGCACTACAAAAAATAGATGGTACTATTCTTTTGATTTTAACTATTTCTAGGGCTGGGATTTGTGTTTAGAATTAGATGAGTGTCTGTGATATCCAAAAAGTTAGTGAACTACAATGTCTAACCATTACATGAAACTGCAGGAAGTGTAGTTTAGTATTGAAATGATATTTATTGAGCACACTTTCCATGGGAAGGCTGTATTTGGCATTCATCTCCAATGCAAATCAACAAGGAAAGAAAGAAGCAAAATAAGATTAAAAAACAAACAAAATATAAGACACCCAGTTAAACTTAAATTTCAGAGTTCAGAGTACTAATAAATCACTGTTTTAGAATTGCATGTCCTGAATATCATGTTTTTTAAATTTTATTTTAGGGAGAAAAAAAGATAAACAAATAATGAAACTAAATTTCAAAACAGGTTAGTAAGACAGCTACAATATATTGCATATAGTTGTCTTCCTAGTAGTTATTCAGAGTACATGAAATAGGCATAATATCTTGTCTAAACAATATTATAACAAACCTTCAAAGAAACAAAGAGAAGCTAGTTGTATAATTATATTAATTATCTGGTACACACGTATACTTTTTGTTTTCCCTTTCTTCTTTTTCCCTTTTTCCTATCATGGTTTGTCTTTTCTTTTAAATAGTTTCTTTCCAATTCACAATATCTGCTATATTTTCAGACTCTATTTACTTGTTCAGTTTTTCATACTAGTGAGATAATATAATTTTGACACATAAGGGTCTGATTTATTTCACTTATGTGTGTGGTCTCTAGTTGTATCCGTTTACCTACAAAAGTCTCCAGTTCATTCTTCTTTATGGCTGAGTAGTACTTCATTATATAAAAATACCAACTCTTTTTTTATCCCTTTCTCAGTTGATGGACACCTGGCTTGTTTCCAAGATGTAGTAACACAAGTTGCATTGCTGTTTAAATAGGTTCACATATGTAGCTGTGGTATGATGTTTTTAATTCTTCTGGGAAAATACCCAGAAGGGAAATAGCTGGTTTGACTGGGACTTCTAATCCTAGTTTTTTGAGGAATCTCCACAGTGATTTCCACAGTGGTTGTACCAGTCTACACTCCCACTAACAATGGAGAAGTGTTCCTTTTTCCCTACAGCCCCTCCAGCATTTGTTATTGGTTGATTTCTTGATGATAGCCATTCTTTCTGGGTTGAGACGCAATCTCAGCGGTGTTATTTTAATTTGTATCTCTCAAATGACCAATGATGTTGAACTTTTTTTCATATTTGCCATTTGTGTTTCCTCATCTGAGAAGTGGGTATCTATTTCAGATACCCATTTTTTGGATTGGGTCTTCAAATTTGGGGGGTCTGATTTTTTCAACTTTTTATATGTTCAAGATAAAAGTCCTTTGATGAAAAGTTGGCTAGAATTTTTTACTACTCTATGAGTTTTCTTTTCACTCTGTTGGTGATTTCTTTCGATGTGCAAAAACTTTGTTTTTCTTTTTAAAAGATAACATATTAATTTTTCTTTTTTATTTTAAAATGAATAAAGAATAAAAATGATGATGCAGAACTTCAAAACAACATAATAGGAGATTAGCAATGATTAATATATTGCATAGTTATCTTCAAAGTAGTTTCTTGGATTGCAAGACATAGAAATGAAAAAATGATCAAAAAACGAAAGCACAAACCGTCCTTTTTGATGAACTAACAGAGATTAGTAGTACAATTGTCTATCTTGTATATATAATTTTTTTCCTCCTTTCTTTATCTACTTTCCCTCATCCCAGTTTTTGTTTGTTTATTTTGTTTTGAGCAGTTTTATCCTCTTTCATTTTCACAATATTTTTTGTACGTTTTAGCTATTTATTCTTTCAGTTTTTTACACTAGGGAGATAATATGATGCTTACAAATGTGAGTCTGATTTATTTCACTTATGCGTATGGTTTCAAGTTTCTTTCATTTACCTATAAAAGCCTCAAGTTTATCCTACTTTATAACTGAGTAGTACTCCATTGTATAAAAATACCACATCTTTTTTATCTATTCCATGGTCAATGAGCATTTGAGTTGTTTTCAAGATTTAGCTATTCCCACCCTTGGAAAATTTTCTACTATTACTTCTGCAAATAGTTTTTTAAAAAAGTGTCATTTGTGTTGATTCCTGCTTCTTTAGTGACACCAATTAGTCTTGCAGTATTTTTTCCTGTGGCCTCTTCTATTTGTTTTTTCACTTCTGCTGCTATCATTTCACAGAGGTCCATTTGTTTGATTCTGATTTCCTCTATTTCTTTGTGTTTTGGACTTGTCCTGGATAGGATGGGCATTTTGAGTTTTCATCTTGTCGTATTCTATTTTATTTTGTTTTCTGTGCTAATGCTTTTAGATTTCTAATGCTAGGTAGGTTTCTCACTGATATCAAGTCTTTCCTAGTAGATAACTGTTCCTTAGGATGTCTCCTCTTGCCAGGAATACTGCACACCTTTTGCCTGCACCACTGTGCTCCTCTCACCAGCAAGCTGTCCCAGGGGCAATGCAGACAGGGCAGAGCGAGGACTCACACTCTACTCACTGGAGCCGCTGTCCGGGGACCATGGAGGAAGGGCAGAGTACAGACTCACACTGTACTTTGAGGCATCGCTGTTCTGGGGACGAATATTACATTTATACTAACATGATTTATCATTACCTGAAATTTGTATTTAATGGGGCAGCCTGTATTCTGTCAACTTTGGAGATAAAAATGTCAAAATTGCTGATATTGATACTTTCACTGCTGAAATCCACATGGAACTGTTATTGTGGTCAGAGTTGCAACAAAACGGAAGCATCATAAAGCACAGACAGAAGTGATGCTAACTTGAGTCTTCCACTTGAGAAATGTCTACAGGGTACTCTGAATTATTTAACTGTATGCTGATGTTCTTCAGTCCAACCTGAGGTTGATTCCCTCAAATCTACTTCTCCCAGGGTCAGATTCTCAAAATTGCCACACAAACTTGAAGCAAGTCAGTTTTTCTAATCTGAACAAGCCTGCATAAATTCTTCTCCCTGAGCATATGTAACTGGGAAGCATCTTCAGTCATATGATACTAGATGAGTATTTTAACCAATACATAACAGAAAAGCAAAGAGCTTAACCGACTTGGAAGTTGCAGTCGGTCATGTGCTTTACTGGTTAGCTCTAAAAACTGGATGTTGCTATTGCAATCACATGTCAATAGTTCCTGCTCAGATGCCCTAGGTGATGAGTACAAATTCCTTATCAAATGCTGAATTTCTGTCATGTACTCATGATTGCCTGATTGCTGCCCCTGAGATGGAGAGGTGAAAGTTACATGCAACTGGATTTATGATATCTGGATTTCAGTCTTAATGTTGCCTAATTTGTCACCTAGTTTGATTTTTAAGTAATCTCTAAAGCTAGATAACATATTAACTTTTTGCAACTCTAGAAATCCACAATTTAAAAAGTAAGAGATATAGATCAAACCTTGTATTTATTCTTGACTTGCAGATGGGGTCACAGTGTCAGTTAGGTAACTAAATGGAGTGAGCCTTGGGGGAGTGTGTGTATGTCATGCTTTCAGGTGATTTTTAACTACAGACAAATCTAGGTATGAATAAATGAGGGTCACTCTAGGCAAATCAGCAAAATAGTTACAGATGCAGAAATACGTGTTTCATTCAGACTCTACTCATTATTAAACAGCAATAGTTAATAAATAACACTTTAAAATTCTCCACAAGTTTTTAATCTGTGGATGTAAACTATCAGTCAATCACTGATAATAAGAATCATTACATCAAAAAGTCTTTTTAAAAAAAAACTAGGTGTCAAGTTTCTGGAGTTCATGTTTTTATTTAATATCTATCTCTTGTATTCTGAAATAATATGCAGATATTGAAGACAAACTTCTAGAATTTGCATGTGTATATTAACACTGTCCTCTTCCAGTTAATTTTCTTGTAATAATAATTATGACATCTACTGAGCATTTATTTTGTCCAAAAATTGTTCTGAATACGTATGGACATTTTCATATAATCTTCAGCAACAATATATTAGATAATTATTATCTCATCAGGTAGTGTTTCAGCTAAGTTTTGCTCCTTAATAAACCACTCCAAAATGTAATGAGTTAAAAAGTTATGATTCCTAGGAACTCTGTGGGTGGGTATGCTGCTATGACCCAGGATCATTTATGTGGTGGCATATTTGATCACTCCAGAAAGTCTAAGATGGCCTCGCTCACACATCTGCTTATTGGTCATCAGCTGGAGTACCATGTCTTCTCTACGCCACCTCGCATCCTACAATAGGCTACAGGGACCTTATCAGAGAACAGTGATTTGATTTCAGGAACATAAAAATGAAAACTTCAAAGCCCCTTTAATGCTTCCTCCTGGAACTGGCATAATGTCGCATCTGTTGCATTCTCTTGGCCTAACAATTCCTAAGGCCAGTAGATTCAGGGTGGGAGGGGACTTAAACAAAGGCACATGTGGAGGGAGATGTGCCATCTAAAGCCATTTTGTAACACTTTGCCATACAGAAATACCTAAACCAAGAAGCAGAATTTTGAATATCTTATAGTAGGTCATATTATTTAAGTAGCAGAACTAGATTTTAAATTGACACAACCCTCTTTTTGTTACTACAGGTTATAGGTAATTATTGCAAAAATGCTGCTATTTATCCAAGGTAATTTCTTGGAAAGAAGACATTTATTTGATACTTAAGTTCCTGTATCTTTGTTTTAAAATCAACTTGTAATTATTCTTGGAACTTCTATTTATTTAAAAAGCTACCCATGGAGAATTTTAAACAACTGTAATTAATGCCTAATGCTGCCACCTAATTTAACTTTGGTTTAAGTGCCACAAGAAACTAAAGCATAGATTTACATTTAGATCCTTATTTTTGCCATTATAGATAGAAAAGTAAGTTAAATGATGCAGAATCAATAGCATCTTTTTCATCTCATCTAGAATAAGGGGAAAGAGAGAGAGAGAAGGATGACAGGTAATATATCTTTTATTCATAAAATAAACTAATCTGAATCTATACACAGTCCCAAGAAAAGCATTACATTAAGGCTCTTAGCAAGTCTTCAGTGAGGTTAGGTGTGCATTTTGAGACTTGAATACTTTATTGAAAATGATTTCTCCAAGCAAACAAAGATTTCATATCCTAGAAAATTAAGTTTCTGATCAGAATGTCAGGTCAGACAGATGTAATATCATCCCTTAGCATATCAGAGAAAGTATTGGATTTAATACAAACCAAAAGAACTTCTCACTGGTGAACTGAGTATTTTGAGATAAAAAAATTAATCTACAAATTTTAATTTAAATTACTTTATTAATTGCTCCAAACTTGACCTACTTTTATTGATTGAGTGTTAAAAACTGGCTTTATTTTGATTGTTCATAAGTTATTTATAAATTACTTTTTTCTCTAAATGAAATTGCATATTTTTGTGATATGCTTATATCTGTGTACAAGGGAATAAACTAGAGAATTACACTGAAATGGATTTAGCAGGAATCAGAAGATAAAAACCTCTGAATTTGAGGAGAATTTTGAAGATTTGCAAGAATTCAAAGTTTGCAGTTTGAGGCAATGTCTTAGTTACTTTTTGCTCGTTGCCGAGACAAAATACCTGATGCCCAAAGTTAGGGAAGGAAAGGTTTATTCTTACAGTTTCTCGGGAGTTTCAGTCCATAAAGTGGGCTCCAAGGCAGCATGGGATGATGGGGCTACAGTTCATGGCGGCTGCAAGCTGCAAGCCACAATCCACGCTGGCGAGAGAGAGGGTGGAAGCCGGGAAGCAAGCAAGAGGAAGACCCGCCTTCCCTTATACTGTATCTCAGCTCCACCCTGGGCGGGTGTAGCAGTCATGTCATTAATCCTGGTGCTAGACAACAAACTGATCACAAGCATCAGACTCAGCCCCATCAAAAGTATGAGGACTTGGGGGTACATAGCATATCCTATACAGGCAATGACACAAAATTTATTCATTGCTTGGAAATCAGAACTTAAACTGTTTAATAAGTATCCATGGGATTGCCTTATGGATATAGCAAGATTTTTGTCTTTCATAGATTTAAAATAGCCACAAGTGACTAGTGAGGAAGATTATAGGCCTCATTATGGCATTGCTCTAGTTTTACCTTTGTCTCAAATCCGCACTTGACAGTAACAGTTGGAGCTATAGTGGGAGCAGTGTGAGTGGTGCTTGTGCTCCTAAGTTGGGATGATGAGTTGGGGTGCACCGTGAACAGGATCAGTTGACTGGGATCATGGCTCCCCTCAATTGCCTTGCGAATCCATCCCCAGGAAAAGACCAGAATATTCTAGTGGATTAACATAATTTATGACTGTAGTAAATGCCTTTTCTTTGACAGTGACAAGATAAATTGAACTCTTCTTTCTTCCCCCCAGAGATTTTATTCTGTTTCAATATACTACTTCAAAAAACTAGATCATGTGCAGAAATACCCATACTCAACTAAAGAGACAAGACCACGGATTTTAAAAGAAGCTGAGGTGAATGCTCCAACCCTTAAAGAATATCATGGAAACAAGAGAAATCATTAAACTGGACACTTACATATGCTCAATAAGTATTTCTCAAAAACAATTATTTATTCTTTGAGAACTGTGCTTAACCTTGGAAATAGTGAAGAACAAAGTAAGACACGCAAGTCTTAAATTCACGAAGGTTATATATCAGATACTGTTACTTTCAAGAGGAGAAATCTAATCTTGCCAATATCAGCTGAATAAAAATCGTCACTGGGAATCAAAAGATCCAGTGAATAATAATCTTCCTATGATATGATTCTCAATTACATAATAATAAATACAGCAACCAATATACAAAGAAAGCTTTATGTAACAGGGACACGTACTACAGTGTATTATTGTTTTCATGCACATAATTTTCACTAAGGTATTTCAAAGTTCATGCTTAGGAATAAAACAGAAAAGCAGTTGCATTTATTTGTAAATATTTTCATAAAGATTGTATGTTTCACTGAGAATTACATTTTTTATGAAAGTTACTCAAACATGCAAGTTTTGTTTTCTTTTCTCTGTGCCTTCCAATAATCCAGTTTATGTTTTCTTAGTGATTTTTGCAGAGGAGTGGGATACATATTTAAAAGCTCTTCTTTACTAACATTTTGAAGATAACAAGAGGTGCTATAAAGGGAAAGGAGGAAAGAAGGAAGGGAAAAGGAAAAAGACATAAATTTGTATATAGGTATACATAAGATAGTTAAAATGACTATACTACTAAATGCATTAGCTATTGAAAAAGAATAGTTAACACTCATATGATTAGATCAATTTTACATGTCTTTATCTGTTAATCTAAATAAACCCTTTGAAGGTAACAATATGCAATATTACAACCACTGTCAAATTCCAATCATCTCACTTTGTAAACCTATAAGGTTGTTGTATTGGATTTGTTGTTGTTTGTTTGTCTTTTTTGCTTTTTGTTTTTCTTTTCTGTGTCCATTTTCTCTTAAATAAAAAAATAAAAATAAAATAAAGTGAAAATGTGCATTCACTTTTCATAAATAAGGTAGGTGGGTAATTCTGCTGAATTTGGAGCACAGACACAGGGATAAAAAGAGTAATTATACAGTTATTACTCTCAGTAACTCTTGTTAGGAAAGCATAAAATATAAAATTATGAACTCCACAACCTATCCTTTTAAATTACAGTCAAAGGGAATTATTTTACTTGTGAGTACATGCCTAGACAGAATAACAAGTTTTCAGTGCATTTTTAGGTAATTCTGTCTCCAGTTGGACTTTCAAATCTGTTTCTGTTTTCCAATCAGTTTTGTTATAGTTACTAACACAGAAAAAGCAAAAACAATATTGTATG